>BLKR01004524.1:0-105719 GCA_011170035.1 Teleogryllus occipitalis | reverse complement strand
GGCGTTTTCTTACAGCCAGCTCTGCACACAAATAAGTTGGAATATTATTTTAGAATCTGTCGACGTATATAAATATTATGCACTTGGAGAAAAATTGTAAATCTTGAACTAGTTGTTAAAATAAGACTATTGCCATTTGTGTCCATGCTATACGTCAAAAACTGAAAATATTTAACACACATTTACAGAAAATTATTGTAATATAATGTTATATACATGTAGCATTAGTTATTAAATACAGGGTTTTTAACAAAGAATGAATCGGTTTCTAAGCTCTATTTCTCACATACCAAGCTACTTCTCCAAACATGTCAAATGACATTTAAAGTTTTGAATTGTAGCTAGTAGAGTTATGTAAGTGTCATGATTTACACACGGCGCCCTCCTTCATGGTCAATTGCTTGCTTCAGCTGATAATGACAACACCTCAGCAGAGGGAGTCCTGCGTTCTCCAAGTAGCAAATTGTATTGTCACGGTACCGCTGGCTTTCCGAAGTAAACGTAAATACAAAACGTCTCTTACAAAACTCTGTCAAATCATTCGACGGTGTTTTGTCAGTTTCAGGTCAGTTAATGTCTATGCAAAAAAATGTTCTGTATGGTCGAGAGTTTCCGAGAAAAGAGAGAATCTTGGAAGTGTTTCCGCGTTATCCTCGGAAATAAACAACTCGGGGTGGTCAAGTATTTTTTGTTGCCTTTGCCCATTATCTAGCATGTTGTGCAAATATGTATATACGCGGAGAAGTCCAGGCAACAGCTAGATCAGGCCCCTACACATAATGGCAAATCAAAGCAGATGGAAATCTGGGAAGCGATACTGAACATTGTGGACAATTAATGAACCATATTCAGGGCATCCAGATTGCTCTTCTGGCATTATTCAAAACTTAGAAACATCCTATTTTGGACAAAAGATAACTCATTTCAAAAAGTGGTTTGATAACAGAGAAATACATCTTTAAAATTGGTTCATTCTTTTTAAATGACCATGTATTTTTAAAATTTTCCTTCAATTATTTTGACATTTATTAATGGATTTGGCATTGACCCTCCTCATTGGAGTTTTAAGGATACTAGAAATGAATAATACATTTATAGGCAAAGACGACTGTTTCAGTACACTATTACTTTAAAAATATTTAGCATTACATTTTTTAATGCTAATTCATTTTTTAAAGTAAATTAAGCACTGCTTGTTTTCAAATTTTTCATTTCCATAGTCTCTTATTTTTGTTAATGACAAAGCATTAAAGTTTGAAGTGATGAATGGCAAGCATCTAAGAGAACTAATTTATATTTGGCAGATTTATTATTATTATTATTATTATTATTATTATTATTATTATTATTATTATTATTATTATCACCGGAAACACGTATGTCAGGTTCCGCTGAATCCGTGCAAAGCTTTCATATCCGGCATGAAAATATTATCGCCTATCAGTATTTAACATCTGGATAAAACACACGTATGTGTGAGGGACGATTAGATTAGAAGATAAATACCACTTGCTAAAAAGCAGATATGCATGCATTCACAGAGTGACTTCACTCAATTGTGTTCCCAATCTTCAACGTTTCCCAGTAACGTATCATACGATTAATTTAACGAGGGCATAATTATCTAGTATTATTGTTTTGGCCTGTAGCGTTATTTTAAAGATGTCACTCATCTTTCAAGTATCTTTCTTGGTTCCAACTTGTCTCGTTAGTGACAGAAATCAAATTGTCTCTGTTGATATAAACTGTTAAAGAAAGCTTCGTTTTTGAATAAGAAAAAATGTTGCTTCACATATCTCTCGATATGTTTCTACATTGTTTTGTAATACACTGTACGATAAAAATTGAGTGTTTGAATGAAAGTCTCCGAAAGTAACTTTTATTCCGAATGTTTAACTTTTTATTTCTATGCGTACGTGTGTACTTCATCCATCCTCTTGATTTTATTTAACCCACAATAATACAGTTTGCTCACAATTATTTTACTTTATCGTATTTGAGTCTTTCTCGTGTCGATAAAATATGTTTTTAATGCTTAGTATGGTAAATTACTGGTTATAATTGTATTGATTTAATATTTTTACTTTCTTGCTACGAAGTACAGAGAAATTTATGTATTGCTGGACGGAAAGCGGCGAATTTTTGGCAAAAAAACTCTTATTACTGGGCCCTGGTAACAGAAAAGTGAATAAATCCAGTTGAAAATATTTATAGAAAAAAATCATCTAACCTGTGGTGTAGCCAGAATCCATGTTTTGTGGGTCCTAGATACCAAAAAATTGAATAACGTCGAAACGTGTCTCTCCGTCCGTCCATCTGTGAATAACGCTGGTGGCTAAACCGTTCTGCCGATTTTCTTCAAATTGATATTCACCAATCATTCTGTCTGATATCGCGGTCCCTGGAATTTGAAACTGATATTTTGTTTTTGGAGGGTACTTTACATGAGGCCCCAGAGACATTTCCAAAATTTTCAGAAAATTGGCTCCATGGATTTTGATTAAATTAGGTTGTTGGATAGTGTGAAGGACGTTTAAAAGAATTGTGTTTCATGTTGGTTAAAAACTCTGATTTTTTAATAAATTGCAAAAGTTTTAACATTTTTCGGAGTCTTTCTACAACTAAAATACTAAAGATAGAAAATTTATCCCTTAATGAAATCTGCTCCTCACAGGTTGATTTTGAAAGTTCATGTCTAATTATTAAAAAATGTCAGTATTTTTGTGTAAATTTGCGTAAAAGTACGAGCTAGAAAATACGTGCATTTTAGCACAACTTATTTAGTGTGTACAGGCAACTCCCATAGTGACAATTAATGAAAAAAATAATTTTTTTCGGAAATAAAGAGTACTGAATGACTCTACTTCTCAGATGCGCCCACGGCACGTGCCATACCTATCGCATTCCAGATACACCATGGAACTGAGCCTTCGGCGCTGGCCGTTTCGACGAAGGAGACGCTCTTCCTCCGACCGACGGAGCGCGCGGCGGTAATTAACACGTCCGTTTGTCGTTGATTTAAGGTCGCGCCCGGGACCGCGTCGGCGGCGCTCAGCGTGTTGCTGTTTTCACGACCAATAAAAAGCTATTTGTTTTGTTCGCGCATGCGCCCCAGGCAATCGCGCAGTCTACGGAGAGGCGTTTAAATAACGCAGTAATGTACGTGTGCGGGCAGTAAACGCAAATTGGAATGCCGCAATATTTAGTCCTTCGTTTCTTTCGCGCGTTATCGATCGGCCGGTCGCCAGCGCCCCGCACGTTTTCAATGCGGAGGAGCAGAAGTTGGGATGGGAAGAGGGATGGGGAAGTGGGGGGAGGGAAGGAGGAGGGGAGCGAGGAACGAGGCGGAGTGCAGCGCATGCCCCGGGCGCATTTTGCGTGCCAGACTCGCTTTTCGTCTTTCGGGAGGGATTGACTTGTGCCCGCCCACGCGATGCAGCATTATTCGGTTTTGGCGGCGCTGGTGCTGGCGGAGGCGAAGGCGTAGACGGAGGCGGGGGCGGGGACGGGGGCAGCAGCGGGGGCGGCGACGGCGGCGGCGGGGGCGGGAGAGCTGGTGCTGGCGGAAGCGGAGGCGAGGGCAGAGGTGGGGTCAGCGGCGTGGGCGGCGGTTGCGAGTGCAGCGCTGGTTGGGGAGGAGCAGGGGCCAGACCGGCGGCTGTGGTAGTGGCCTCGCATTCTCCTGGGGCTTTCGAATTTTCGCCCCCATAATTCGGATCGCTCTCTGTCTTCCCGGGCATTCTCGCCTCGCGCGTCCATGAATGGGCGCTGCTCACTTCCGTTCCGCGGAGCATCCGCCCCCGTTCCCGCCCCCTCAAGCCCTGCCTCCACCCACACCTCGTCCCGCCCCGCCCACTTCTCGCTCAGGGTTGCTGCCGCTTTGCGCTAGAACCTCTTCGCGAGCGACGCTGCTGCTGTTGCTTCGGCTCGTTGCCGATCTGCGGTTTATCATGTCACCACGCACATGTCATCTGCTGCGACTCTACTTGCGTTGGATATTGGAGAAACTGTACTATTATGTGCCGCTGCTAAAAATCATCTTTTCCTCTTGCACCAGAAGACAAAAATATTTTTTTAATAATTTATTGTTCGTCTGAATTTGCCAATTACGTTTTTGGATTTCTCCGGATTCATTTTCCTCTTACCTAGTCGAGATAGCTTCATGTTCTAATCCAAATCTGCACATAGCTTGTTCTTCCGTTGTGTCATCATACTTTGTGGAATTTTTGCACACTTTTGACGCTTTTGGCGTCTGCGGCTAGTATTAATGTTTCGCAATTCATCCTCTTTTCTTGGCCACGAGCACCACTTCCGTTTGCTTCCAACCGACTTTGCACTCCCGTGTCACATCCGTCCGCGTCATTCTCTTTCTGCTGTTAAATGTGCCCCTCTTGCTTCCCCCTCCCCCTAATACATTTCTTCTGGCATCCGCTCCGCGCTGCCGCGCCTGTTGTCTATCCTTTTCAGCGCTGACTCTACCTCTCTCCCTCAACTGCCGTCGTCCTCATCGCCTTCACCATCCCCGCTCCGTCCCCTCTGCCCCGCCCTCGCGTAGTCTCCCGCTCCTGAGACTTCTCCCCTTTACCCCGCCGCGCCGTGCCTCGCCCCACCCCACCCCACCCCACCCCACCCCACCCCGCACCATCCCGCCTCATCCCACCCCGCCCTGATCCACCTCGCCCAACCTCGCCCAACCCCGCCCAACCCCGCCCAACCCCGCACAACCCCGCACAACCCCGCACAACCCCGCACAACCCCGCACAACCCCGCACAACCCCGCACAACCCCGCACAACCCCGCACAACCCCGCACAACCCCGCACAACCCCGCACAACCCCGCACAACCCCGCTCCAACCCCGCCCAACCCCGCCGCGCTGCGTGCTTCTCAGGGCTCTCTATTCGCGTCACGAGCAGCGCGCGGCCTTCCAGCCGCTTCTACCCCCTTCCTCCCCCCCTTTCGCCCCCACTCCGCCCCCACTTCACCCCCACCCCACCCCTCGTCTTCCCCCCAAAAGGCCGGAGAGCGCACGCAGCGCTCTTCTCTAGGCGTGTCTCCGCCCCGCGCCCTTATCGCTTTATCCAGCCGCCTCCTGCACGTGCGGCGCCGCCATATTACTACGAATGGCGGTCAATACGATTACAGGGTTCGCTGAGTTCTCGGCCCGTTGCTTTAGGCTCGCTCCCTCGTCTTCCAACGTTGCAAAGCAAATTTCACATGCTCTTGTTCTGATAGCGTGTCTCACTCATTGTGTAACAGCTGTATTCACTCACGATCTTCATCAGCTATTTTTCAGTTCCTTTATAGTGATACAGTTAATGCTTGTGATTTATGAATAATGTTTTTTATAGTGTTGTTGTATCTTTAAACAATGAGATTGGAGTAACAGTAAATAGTTTGTAAACTTCGATAAATATAACATGATGACTAGAGCTAATCATTTTCTTAACTTTCATATCGACACAAAGCAATCACTTGGTTGCGATGCACACAACACATTTCAAATTTCCTTTGTCGCAATATAAAATATAAAGAGTAAAGTCCTGTATTTAATCAGTGAAATATAATCAGTGAGTTTTTATATTTATCAGTGAAATATAATCAGTGAATTATTATCTATTGTTCTTTAAATTTTCGTCATCGACAACTCAAATGTTTTCATTAATTATTGTAATCATATCATGATTCGTATCCATTTTCTTTGCTTACGCTTTCTTACAATGAAGCGTGAAAAATCCTGAATAAAACATTTGTTTTTGTTTTCAAAAATACACAGGATATAAAGAATATTTTCGTCCATGTATTGTTCATTAAGTTGTGTAATACTTACGGCTCATGAAATGATGCAAGATATATGTCCGTTTGAGATAATATTTACCCATTTACGTGATTGGTTATGTAACATCGAACTCTACACCTGAGTTGCTTATTCTCGAATGCTAAGGTAATTTGAAATCAGAAACTCACAATAAGCCATTATGTAATAATCCCCATTGATCTTTTTATTATATCTGAGATAAAACCTTATTTCTCTCTTAGGAAAAAGGAAGCTTTTTGCGTTGAATGAAATCGTTTGGTATTGTAACTGGCGACAGCTCTTTATATTTTCTATAGCTACTATGTAATTTTTTATCTAACACTTTATTAACGCACAAAATGACAGGATAAAATTATGTTTTTAAATATAAATACCTACCAATATGTATATCTCTTTAAAAATTCCTTTCTTAGAAAGGACTTAATATAAATCATTACAGCGCATTTTAAATGAAATATGCTGTTGATAAAATTTGATTCCGTGTACTTTTTAACTAATAGGTGACCAAGCAAAAGGTATCAGTCAAAAGTGCAAAACGATGGGGGGGGGGGGGGGGAAGGGAAGAAAAATCTAGAGAAGCTGGTCACAGTTTTACTGTTTCTTATTTCTTAAGATAATCTTTTTAGTGTCTGATGGATAGAGGAAAGAAAGTAAATTTGTTGAAATCTAACATGAAAACACATTGGCGTTGAGTTGAAAGTTGAGCGTAAACTAATTTATTAACAAAAATATGTCTCTTATTAATATATTTTAAACTTCTCAAGAGGTAAAATGACTATAATCTATAGTACACAACGGGTTACATGGTATAAAATAACGTCTTTTAAATATTTTATCAGGATTTCGGTCATTCGCTGTATAACATAATGTTTAGTTTACCAGTTTCGCGCGATGAAATAAAAAAAATAGTTGCAGTACTTATTACCACTGACAGTAGACTTAATAATTTGGAAGCTTTCCTTTGGTTTCTGTGATGAATACGAAGAAAAATATTAGAATATTAGAATTTTGCATAGATGTAAAATGAAATGTGGGTGCGTTCTTTCTCTGTCATTATCAAATATGACTTTGGTGTCAAAATTATTGGTTTGCAAAGTGTTGTGCGCATATGAATACAGTTTCGTGCTCGAAGTTTTAGCGTGTGGGGAGGTGAATGTGTAACATCAGTCTAGTGCCCGAATATGGAGAAACCTCTCACTCGCAGGAGAACTTCTCTACGCGTTTTGTCAGAAAAAGGAATGGATAGAAAGTTGAGCACCAACGATTCAAACGAGCAACTTCACTCCCACTCAATATTTCATGATAAACAGGTGAATATACGAAATATTCACTTTGCAGTTTGGTTCCTGCAAAAGCGTGCGCATAGGGGCTGCGATTCCCCTGAAAACTTCAGAAGGTCCTACGCACTAAAACATTTTATTTACGTAAATTTGAACTATTCCTGAGTTTACCCTTTTTTAAGCTGACAATGTGGGAAAATGATAGGTGACCTTCTTGATAGGGAGTGTTCAAACCATCTAACAATCCTGAAAATGATTCAACAAAAAAATAATTAATTGTATCAATATTGTTATAATTTCATTCCTCTTGAGGTATGATCTATTTATTGTACTAAAACATGATACATATGTAATTGAAAAAGTATAATGGAAAAGTGATCCCGGAGGAGCCTATAAATGTAGTTGCCTCCCTCTTATTTTAGGATCTTTACGCCTATGGGTTCCAGTTTCGTGGACTTCGTAAAATTAGCAAAGCTCTTAAACGTAATATTATTAGGGTCGCATAACAAACACTCAAGAAACAAAAACGTAATATAACAATACAGAGGACGAATAAACACACTCTTGTACGTCACTAACTATGAAACTCTTGACATCGCGAGCAGAGTGGCCTGTTTGGCATGAACTGAAATAAGCGCGTCCTTAGAACAAGGGCGAGATCTTGGTTCGCGCACGTCGCACACTTTCATTTCCTCGACGTTACCCGGCGTGCTGAGAGGCTCGTTGGCGTGGCCGAGACGTGGCTTGGCGGAGCAGGTCGGGGCGAGGCGCGACGGGGCGGGGCGGGACGGAGCGTCGACAGGAGCAGGGCTAGACAGGGAGGAGTGGCGGGATGGAGTAAGGCGGAACTGGACTGGACGGCGTCGGGAGGAGCACGGCTAGACAGGGAGAGGAGGGGCGGGGTAGGGCGGGGCGGGGCGAGGCGAGGCGGGGCGAAGTGGAGAGGGGTGGAGAGGGGCGGAGAGGGGCGGGGCGTGACTGGACGGGACGGGACGGGACGGGACGGGACGGGGACCAGGGGAGGGGAGGAGGGCGGGGAGGGGCGGGGAGGGGCGGGGAGGGGCGGGGAGGGGGCGGGGCGGAGAGGGGCGGGGCGTGACTGGACTGGACTGGACTGGACGGGAAGGGACAGAACGGGGCGGGACGGAACGGGACGGGACGGAACGGGACGGGACGGGACGGGACGGGACAAGGCGTGGCGGGGCCGAACTGGACAGGACTGGACGGATCGGGTGGAGGCGGGACGTGGCGGGACGGGGTAGAGCGTGGCGGGGTGCGTGGGGACGGGGGGAAGCGTGAGAGGGGGTAAGCGTCTGGAGGGCAGTCGCGGTCGCGCAGCGTTTGGCGCCGGAACCGGAGCGGCGGAGACGGCGGCAGCAGCGAGACGGCGGCAGCGGCGAGACGGCGTCGCGTCGCCGGATATCCACGCCTAATTAGCATACGAAAGCCCCAAGATGTTGCGCAAAGTTGGAGGCACCGACGCCGCCGCCGCCGCCGCCTATGGCTGCAACTTCCGCGCGGACAGAGCGGCGCGCGGGGCGCTGCAAACACGCGCATTAGCATGTGAAAGCGGATGCGGTCACAGGCGCCGCCGCCGCCGCCGCTCCTTGTGGGCAACGGCACCGCGCGATGGTGCGTGACGTTGGCGCAGCCGCCCTTCGTTCTCTCGCTTCCGCCCCGCCCTCTTGCTCTTCACCTGCCTCTCGCTCTGGCCGCGCCGCGCCTCTTCGCCCGCCCACGCGCGTTTGCGCTCGCTCCGTTGCACCCGGCTCGTTTTGCGTCAACCCCTCTGCTCTTCTCTTGAAGTAGCACGGCCGCTGCTGGCCTGGGTCACACGTGGAGACTCAACTAGCATCCGCCGCTGTTGGTTCCATGCGTCTCCCGTGAACGCCCCGCTCGCAAATTCAGCTCTCGTCTGCATTTTCCCGCTCCCGCATTCACCCCGATTTTGCATTCACGCCTCTCCCACATTCGTCCGCTCCCGCTTTCACCACGCTCCCGCATTCATCCTACTCCCGCATTTATTAATCTCCCGCTTTCAACCCGCTTCCGCATTCACCCGCTCCCGCATTTATTTATCTCCCGCTTTCAACCCGCTTCCGCATTCACTCGCTCCCGCATCCAGTATTCATGCCTTCATGCCGGTCTCGAATTCGCCCCGCTTTCACAATCACCCCGTTTCCAACTTTTCCCGTTCCCGTCTTTATCCCCATCCAGATTTCACCCTGATTTCTCATTTACGCTGCTCTCATATTCGCTCACTTCCACATTCACCCACATCCGGATTTATCCTATTCCCGCATTTACTCAGCTCCCGCTTTCAGCTTGCTCCCGCATTCATTCCACTCTCGCATTCATCCCTCTGCAGCATTCACCCTGTCCCCCCTTCATCCCGTTCCCATATTAACGTCACTGCCACATCTACCCGTCTCCCACGTTGATCCACGCAAATCGAAAATAATACATTAATATTATTATAAACCATTTAAAATCGTACATGATACATTTAAATGATCTCAGACGTAAGAAGAGATTATTAAAATAATTAAGAATATTTCTAAAAAGTATTTATGATTAGTGATAGAATGACTGATGAAGAAAGCGAGAGGTTGTTCAAGACAGGGAATGTTGGAAAACGTTGTTAAGTGTGCTAGAAGACGGGAATACATTAAAAGTTTAATACATTCACAATTGAGAATTGACATGGAAATAGCCTACAGGGAAACAGGTCTCGGTAAGTTTCGTAATGGTACTATCACGATAATCCCAAGGTGGGAAGGAAAGTTTTAGGGTAGTATGTTTGATGGACACGAAATAAATCGGAAAGTCGTGTATAAAACCAAAACTGTATAAAATGGAGCATCAGAACATCTCAGATCCGCTGGATGCTGGGAGGTCTTAGAGTCGGAAACTGGGCGATTTCGTAAGATCAGAATGGGGGAAGTGGCACCTCTCTGCTCTTCCCACCAGATCTACTCGTTGCATAGCTGTGCGATTGACTATCGTGTCGGTCCCGCAGCGTCCCTTCGTTGGTTGTTGCGATTTCCGTCCGTCCGCCCCCCTCCCCGCAGCTTCGTGGGCGGCAGCGCGTTTCCTCGCGCGCTCCATTTGCATAACACTCGTCCGCGGCGCCGATAGCCCTTTCTTCGGCGACGTTTCCCAGCTCCCCGCGGGCGCTTCGCAGCTCGCCCTCCGTTGACATTTCCTCAATGCCCTCCTCTGCCGTCTGACTTCCCTCTTCCAGTGCGCAGCCATCAGTTATGGGCCATGTGACGGAATACTGTTCGCTTGGAATGGTGTGGTGCTGGGTGGGTGGGCACTCAGTATTTTTAAAACTTCTTTCGCTTTCTGGATTTATGGGGGAAAGTATTTGAAAGTTTTTGAAGGGCTCCAGTTCGGTTTGTTTGGAAAGGATGGAAACGATAAAAAGAAAAATTCGATTTTTTTTCGTCAGTTTAAAACTTTATTTTACAAATTATTCGCTATTGGAATATATTTTTATCGTGCATATTTTTTATTTTATTTAAGAAAAAAATTGGGGTATAGTAATTGATTAATAGTATTTATAGAATATTATATTACCTAATAAATATTTCGATGCCATGTATGCTTATAACAAATATGCAAACTTTTACTTTTACTTCCACCTTTCTTTCTAAAAACTTGTCTTATTTTGGTTCGCGGAAGTAAGAGAAAACACAAAATAATTTTTAATAGCATGAAATGAGACGGAACGGTGAAAAAATATTGCAAGCCGTCGTTTTACGAAGTGATCTGTAATTTCCAGTGTAATGTTGATGTTTTCTGTTGTGTTAATGTTTACTCTGTTCATATACTATAGAATATGCATTTCTTCATATTAGTGAATGTTCATATATTATGTATACAGAAGATAAAATCAGTATATTTAGTGAGCAATAAAAACTCAATTTTTGTCATGCATCTTTCTACCTCAATTCTTTCGACGTACGGATGGTATAATAAAGCTATCTCTTCACTATTGTATGTGAGATTCGTTTTCTCTGATTGACAGTCCATTCTGTAGCAAAAATTAGCTTCAGCCACTATGCAGCATGCGCAGGGAATTCGATAACAGGCTCTTTGCTTGATTCGATTTTATACAGAGAGAGCCACTATTTGTTCAAATAGACTGTATCCTGTAGAAAAGTAGACTGGACAGCCAGTGATGACAAGTTTTGAGAACAAATATCAGGAGACAGGCAATTCGATTATAAGAAACGTTCCATGAATATCTGTGTCAAAATATTTGCGTATTAATACAGTTTCACTGCCGTTGAAGAGTAATTTGCTTGACAGTTGTGAAAAACTACCAGGCGTTCGTTTGTGATCCGGCTGATTAAAACCTGTAGGGAATATCTTTTTTCTGAAATTCATTCAACCTTCCCTGATAGTTTAAATAATTCAGAAGAAGTATGAAATTTCCAGTTATTAATTGAGATCAGATTAGTCACTTAATTATTGATATTAATAACATTAAATTCTATTTCAAGACGAACGATTGTTTGTCCAAGGTATGCTTGTTCCAAGTAGTTGAATTTTGCGTAGTTAAATTTATCTTTCAAAATGTTGCGGAATAATTCACGGAAAAACATAAGTACCTTAAAAAGTAGTAAACAGATTTCATCACTTCCAAAGATCTAAATTTGGAAGTTTCTTTTTGTGACAAGCAGAACAAAATCATTAACAACGAATATTACAAAAAGCTGTATAAATACTTTTATGACTTGTTCGGACGGCTGATATTGAAGTAGAGAAAACACAATATGCATATAAGGCGGCCTTGAAGCAATGATACACTAAAAAGAACATTAATTTAATGGATAAATTCGAACTTTTCGTTACCACGAATGGGTAGAACCGCGCGAAGTGGCTCAGGGGCTAGCGCGCTGACTTCACATTCGGGAGTACCGCGTTCAATCCCCACTCCGGCCATCCAGACCAGGATTTTTCGTTGTTTCCTTCTATCATCCAGGCGAATGCTGAGATGGTTCTACTGAAAGACCATGGCCGCAAAACCGGCATTGCCAACCCCAATTTGTTAACTATGTGAATTCACGAAGTTTAAGCGAATTCGGGACATCACATGTTACTGGTTGGGTGACCGATTGGGAACTCCGGGATCTAACGCGACGACCACAACTGCCCTTTACGGGATATATAATGGCTAAATACAACAAAAAAGTACAAAAGAGAAGAAATTGATAGAACAACATGTGTACCAAATAAGAAAAAGCTGATGAAAAGCTTTTCCAGTTGTTGCAGACAAGGGATGATGATATACGTGTATTGGTACGCATGACGCAATTGGCGCGGGCGGTGTCCAGCGGCTCAGGTCACGGGTGCTGGGCGACGCGGGGGCGGGGCGCTGCGGCTGGGACTGTGGCTGCGGTCGCGGCGGCAGCTGCGGTGGGAGCTGCCATGACTGCGTTCGCGATGAATGAATTACGGAACGCGTCCAGCGGTGCGTGCGCTCGCGCGCGCCGCCCGGCGCCAACCGCCCAACGCCAACGCCCAGCGCCCGCCACCGCCCGCGAGCGCTCATCGCTCGGCCGCCCGCCAACCGCCGCCGACCGCCGCGCAACAGGACGCAGCCGGAACGCCAGCCGACCGCCAACCACTCTCCCAGTCAGACGTCCAACCGCTTCGTTGACTCCCACGCTGCTGTATCCCAGTCCGCCCATTGTCTCCCTCTTCTCATTCGCTTCCTCGCCGGATGAGGTGGCTCAGGTCGTCAGCTGATGTGACTGTAGTGCCTCTGACTGGGTGGTTCTAGGGCTCTAGTCGTAGAATTTTTGACATTGGCCAGATACGTAGCTAGAACGAATTCAGCCACTGTCTGGAGGAGAATTCTAGCGGCCGGTCGCTTGGTAGTTTTGTGTGGTTTCACCAATCAACCCCAGGCGAATACCGGAGCAGTGCCCAAACAAAAAAGTGTGTCTGACCGCGCGCAATCTTTCCTTCCTCTTCCGTGTCCTATTCTCACCTCTTTCCTACACACATTTACACTTACATGCACTACACTTACCACACATGTCAGGAGACAACTCGGGTGCTTAGAGCTTGTTTCGTCTGGGGCGGTGTCTGAGGGAGATGCCTGTTGGGGAAAGCTCCGCTAGCCGACCTGTAGATCAGCGCCCGATCTCAACATACAGAGGGGGAAAATCACCGTCACCTCCTGCACTATATTTACGATACTAATGTCCTTAGCACTTGATGCGCCCGAATCACAAATTAATCAAACCGACTCGTTCTTTCTCATTTCCCAAATTAGCCCAGTTTCCGACTCGACGACCTCCCAGTATCCAGCGGATTTGAGATGTTCTGATCCTCCTTGTCTTCTTTCAGTTTTATATTCGACTTACCTTTTCTTTGGTTGCCACGTAACATCCTAAATTATAACACTTCTTGCCCCTCTCATATTTATTGCCAATAAATAGGAATACGCAACTTGCAGAATCTTGTTACACTGTAAGCGCTTCCTCGTCCAATTCGAACTTGTGCGTGAATTCAACTTTTAATATCCTGTCGTCCCCTAGCACGCTAACCAAGGTCTTCCAACATCCCCTCTCTCCACCAACCTCCTGCTTTCTTTCTTCAGCGGTAATAATATCTCCAATCATAAATATTTCCTAGAAATATCCTTCGTTTTTAATGCTCTCTCGTCACGTCTCATTGAATTGCTAATGTACCAATTTAAATTGTTTACGGTAATGTATTATTTTTGATCTGATTAAATATTAAAAAATAATAAAATAAAATAATATTGGAACATTTTGGAAAAACCAAAAACGTAAGTACGTTGAAAAAATGTAACAATGAAGACTTCAAAAATTTAAAAAGTACATCACCTACATCAATTGTAATGAAAAAATTACTTCACGAGTACGCATATGCATACCGAAACAATGATGCAATTCAATAATTTCCCTGGAATGGAAAATATGTGCATACACATGTTTGCTTGGATTGTTTGGCAAATATTGCGAATGTATTTCAAGCCTGTCTCCCCTAGTATTGCTGTATTTGTGAATTGAGTAATTACCGATGGAATACATGAAGTTATTTCTAATTATCACTTGCTTCACTCTCATTTGATTGCGTTCGATCGTTGTTTACGAATCGAGTTCACTTATTTGTTTTCAGTTGCAAATTATTGTGAAACAATTTTGTACTTCTTCGTGTAATATTTTCTTTATATTTGACCGTTTCGAATTCCGTAGTACATGACCTGAATATACAATTTTTTTTAAGTTAATGATTAGAGAAAAAAGAGGAGAGGGTAAATGAATAGTGCAGGACGAAAAGAAAAAAATCAAAATTTTGAGGTGAGATGAGAGGGATACAGAGAGAAGGAATAGATGAGAGAGGAGAAGATGAAGATAGAGGACGAGAGATGACGATAAAGGAGGAAAAGATAGAGACGGAAGGAGCGGATGAGGAGAGAGAACAAGAGAGAGGATAGGGGCAGGTTGACTGAGTAGGAAGAGAGAGTGAGACAGAGTGAGTAGAAAGAGAGAAATAGTGAGTAGGGAGAGGAACAGTGTGAGTAGGAGAGTGAGACAGTGGGAAGGGAGAGAGAGTGTCAGTAGGGAGAGAGAGTGTCAGTAGGGAGAGAGAGTGTCAGTAGGGAGAGAGAGTGTCAGTAGGGAGAGAGAGTGTCAGTAGGAGAGAGGGAGTGTCAGTAGGGAGAGGGAGTGTCAGTAGGGAGAGTGTCAGTAGGGAGAGAGAGTGTCAGTAGGGAGAGAGAGTGTCAGTAGGGAGAGAGAGAGTGTCAGTAGGGAGAGAGTGTCAGTAGGGAGAAGAGAGTGTCAGTAGGGAGAGAGAGTGTCAGTGATGAGAGAGAGTGTCAGTAGGGAGAGAGAGTGTCAGTAGGGAGAGAGAGAGTGTCAGTAGGGAGAGAGAGAAGAGAGAGTGTCAGTAGGAGAGAGAGTGTCAGTAGGGAGAAATAATGTGTCATTAGGGAGAGAGAGTGTGTCAGTAGGAGGGGTGTGTCAGTAGGGAGAGAGAGTGTGTGTCAGTAGGGGAGAGAGAGTGTCAGTAGGAGAGAGTGTGTCAGTAGGGAAAGAGTGTGTCAGTAGGAGAAGGTGTCAATAGGGGACAAGAGTGTCAGTGGGTAAAAAGGGTGTCAGTGGGTAAAGGGTGTCCGGTGGGTAAAGGAGTGTCAGTGGGTAAAGAAAGTGTCAATTAGGTAAAGGGTGTCAGTGGGAGTGCCAGTGGGTAAAGGAGTGTCAGTGGGCCAAAGGGAGTGTGTCAGTGGGTAAAGGGAGTGTCAGTGGGTAGGGAGTGTCAGTGGGTAAAGGGAGTGTCAGTGGGTAAAGGAAGTGTCAGTGGGTAAAGGGAGTGTCGAGGAGAAAGTGGGAAAGAGGGAGTGTCAGTATTAGGAAAGAGGGAGTGTCAGTAGGGAAAGGGGGAGTGTCAGTAGGGAAGGGGAGTGACAGTAGGGAAAGAGGAGTATCAGTAGGGAAAGGGAGTGTCAGTAGGGAAAGGGGGTGTCAGTAGGGGGAAAGAGGAGTGTCAGTAGGGAAGGGAGTGTCAGTAGGAAGGGAGTGTCAGTAGGAAGGGGGAGTGTCAGTAGGGAAAGGGAGTGTCGAGCTGAGAAGAGAGTGTCAGTAGGAAAGGGAGTGTTCTCCGGTAAGAAGGGAAAGGGGTGTCAGTAAGGAAGGGGTGTGGAATAGGGAGGGGAGAGACGGAATAGTAGGAGAGAGAAGGTAAAGAAGAGAGAAGGGAAAGAGAGAGAGAGTAGAAAGAGAGGGAGAGAGTAGGAAAGAGAGGGAGAGAGTAGGGAAAGAGAGGGATAGTAGGAAGGAAGTAGTTAATGGGTGGAAGCGGGCTAAATATCACCAGCCTCGGCCTCAATGAAGTTTTATTCGATTATTTATTTACTTATTTGTTTATTTATTCATGAAGGTGGGCAACATGTAACATCAACCTCAAACATTTTTGATAATGTAACGTAATACAATCTTTGCAGAAATGCGGCAGCTCTTCCTTTACACTCCGACATTATCGCCTCGGCACCGCCGCGTCGTTCCGCATACTGATCGAGCGCTGAGCCCCCGCGCGTTTAATCTGTTGCATCGGCGCGGCGCAAACCGCCCGCCGCCTCCGCGAGGAGGCACGCCGTCGAGGAGCGAGGCGCTTTGAGGTGATCAAAAATTGCCTCACTTTCGAAGCGCACCTGCTGCTGAGTAAGAAGGCGACACAGGCTCCCAGGCGGGCGATAATGAAGATCCGCTTAGACCAGCTGTTCTAACTTCTCGCAGGCACGGAGCCCGCGTGCCCCACAGATGGTAGAGGAGGAGGAGAGGTGGTGGAGGGGCAAACGCTCTCGCATCACTATCGTTTTCGTGGAAGCAATATGAATAGTGCGATGGCTGGCAGAGGAAACCACACCCCCTTTTTTGTCTCTGCCATCGCCGATACAGTTTGATTGGTTGGTTGGTTTCATTGTTTCCGGGTATCAACGGCACGGTGTTATCCGTTGGTGTAGTGAAGTTTGTTCTCAGGGGTGGCGGTGATCTTCCCTCGCTGGATGACGGGCTGGCGCCGACCTACTGTTGGCTAGTGGGGTTTCCCCCTGACCAGGATTCTCCCACCAGCGGGAACACCGCCACAGCTTCTGGATTAGAGCTCTAAGCTCCCGACTCCGGTCTCCCAGAATATGTGGTGTACAGAATTTTTTTTTGGTGGTGCCACATGCAGGAGATTTGGAGTTGGAAGGAAGGACGGAGATCAGCGCGCGGGTCTGTGGCCCATTCACGTAAATTTCTCCGGCATTCGCCTGGTGATCAACCATGGAAAACTACCGACAGCCGGCCGCTAGAATTCTCCTCCAGGCGGCACTAATTCCACCTAGCTAGTGTCGAATATCCTGCCGCGGTCAGAACTCGAACCTAGGACCTCCCAGTCAGAAGGCGCTGCAGTAACATCAGTTGATGCACTGAGCTACCGCTCCCGGTGATACAGTTTGAAACAACAGATTTGCAGTACTCCATACTTCTAGGGACCAGACATTTTAAACTCTTTATTAGGTCATATGATATCAAGAATTTATAGGTGAAGTCTTTCCCAAGTTTTGTAGGGTAGAAGATTATATCTTTGTTTGGGTCAACATATTTATTGTGAGCCTTTTTCTACCAATGAAAAGAATAAAAACAAAGAAAGGGAATTCAACTTCAAGAACAAGACATTGAAGAGCGTTGTATTCATTGCAGAGGCAGGGACTGACACCAAATATTACTTTACTTGCTTTAAGAAAAAGATATCTAAAATTAATTTCAAAAAATGTGGTTGTTATATTGAATCGAATTTACGTTTACAGATAAGGCTTCTTTCTGAGTATGAGCTCTGGTGTACCATCCGCTCCCCAACATAACCGTTCCCTGCTTCGGCTATCTTGATTGAAAGCGTTGTCATTGCCAACAATATTATTTATTTCAATAATAGCAGCTTTCGATGGCTTAGCCATCATCATCATCCCTTAAATATTGAAATAAATAATATTGTTGACAATGAAAACGCCTAGTCATTTCAATTTATGTAAATGTCAACTATAATTCACAACTATACCAATATCAGCAGCAGCGAATTGTCGCCAGCCAAGGCCAACACGCGCCCCAGAGCTTATATATTTCGCCAGGCGCCGGAAGTGAATGGTGAGAGCACTCTGGCCCGCCGGTCTCCGCCAGGGCCCGCGGTGACTCGCCTGCCCGCGTGCCCACCTGCAGGCCGAGTTGGAACAACGCTTCGTTAGATCATGTATTAGCCACGTCCACCAACGCACGCGCCGCCGCCTTTCTTCCCCTCGTTAACCTTTAGCCAATATCACTCGTTATTTACTTTCCTGTCCGGAAGACGCGCCCCGTCCTAGGCAAAGATGTCAACTTTTCGGCCTTTCATGTGTGGCTTTCTTCCAATTGCGCCTGAAGATTACGGTGTGAGAGAGCCGACGCATCTGTGCAGAACGCGGCGTCTCTCAGATAACCAACTAGATACGGCTCTCCGGTCACGGAAACCGACGCTTTCAAGATCACTTAACTCGCAATCACGTAAATACACGAATAATAGATATAAATTGTTACACAGTTTATTTATGTATAATGAAAATATTTATTTATTCTGATTTTTAAAAGTGATATTCCAATGGCGGAAAACACTCGTTCATTAGTAGTGTACGTATATTGTTGGTTTTAATCTACAAGTGGATTGTAGGTTATAAAATTAGGCAAATTTGACATGATTCAATATTTACGATGTTTTTACTATGGTAAATGTGGTTGCTTGCCAGAGGTTTCCTCGCCATAAAATTTGTATGGTGCAGTTGTGCCTGCACTCCTCCGCTTGTCACTGCATTTCTCCTACCTCTGTAATCTTTAACCTCATGTTAAAACGGTAATAAATGGCCAAGGCTTGATTAAAATAAAAACCATGGTTTGCTTTGGGAGTTACACTGTTGTCAGTTAACTTGCGGTTAGAATTTTCATATCGCGTTTCCTGAACTGCTGTTTATCCACAAACTGCTTGCTAATTACGGTAATACTCGTAATTTGAGAAAAATGACGTTACTCAATTCCTTACTTGTTGGGGTAACGTTACGCCCTTTCCTTGTTATTTGATAACATGACATTTCAACTAAGCACAGACATGCGTTATTGATTATTTAAATGTTGATATTTACTTTTCGAATTCGAAGCAATTTGTGGCCTTTATATTGTACTCTGATAATTATCATTAAGAGTGAAATGAATTACTGTGTCTGAAAGTACAGTTATCTAAATAGAATGTAATGAAATGAACCGAATGAAATGGTTAAGTTTGAATATCAGCGCAACCAAAGTGGCTGATGAAAAGCAGACGACCAATATTTTAGGAAGGAATTTTAGTACCTCTGACATTTCACCCTTCAAATAAGCTTTTCAGTCACCTAGTAAGTGCGGAGTATACGCCTTATATTGCACCCGGCAAGACAACCAACAATGGAGAGACGTCACGTGCTCTCAGAAAACGACGAAGCAAAGCAGCTAAAGAAAAAGTTATTCCGCGCCCCATCTCTGTCACTTCCGCCTGCTCGCCTCACTTGCACAATGGCACGAAATCGGCGAAAGAGCTGGAAACTCCCAAACTGTTACAAAAGACCTTTTCCATAGAGACACTCATTTGGGAATTAACTGTGAGATTAATACATTTCTAAATGGAATGTTAATTATAATGGTTAAATATTTTAATTTTCTAATGTGCTAACATTCCAGGTTCTTTTATGATGGGATTACGGTGATACATTAATATAAAATATTTAATATATGTTTTCGAATACCATTTTTATATAGGATTAAATCTTATTTTATCTATTATATAATTTTATGCATTCAAAGAAGATTTGTTTGAAAGCAACTTTCAAATACCATGAGAGTGAATTGCCATGAGAGTGAATTGACAATTATAACTACTATAATATTGATGTTATATTACTTAATTAATTTATTTCAATATTATTGTGCCAATAATAATGCTTGGTCTAAAATCGTCCAAAACGTGCAACGTACACTTTCCACGTCGTTTCGAACTACTGTGCGCCGCAGCCTGCCCGGGGAGGCTTCCTTAACAGGATCCCTGGCATGCGTGGGCGGCCTTTCATGTCTCCTCTCTCGCATATTTATCGGCCTCCTCCACTCGCCTCCCGCCCTTTGATGCAGAGGAATTACAGATTGTCTCTTTTTGATCGCTTTGTAGTAAGGCCTCGAAAAGAATTCCCGAAAAAAAAAAGAGAATGAAAAAAGAAAAAAAAAAGAAAATAACGAGAGCGCTGAGGCTGGAAGGGAGGGAGGGAGGATTGGCTGAGGGTAATGGCATTTTCCGAGGTACGGTCTCCCACCCGTGATGTCGCCCGGCCCCGTGCAAACGTCTTGTGGAAACATTTCTGTTGCGAGGCGCTGACCTGGGCGATATCCGGAGTGCTGGAAGGAGTTTGGCTATCGAGACGCTGATGAGATGCTTTGATAGGATATGTGGGCGAAAATGTGGTGATGCGCTGCCATATTCGATACTTGTTATAATGTCTAAAAATAAATTGCTATTGCCGATAAAAGTTTGGTAATACGATGTAACGATATTATCACACATCAATATTTGCCTGCAACGCCTCGTAGAGATTAATATCCATGTTTGATACAAAACATTTGAGAAAAGAATACAATATCCAGGAAACGACACGTCACATAGATATTGGATATATTATAGATATAGATATTGGATATATTATATACCTATCTACTATATATCATGATATTATGGAATTTCAGGGGGGAGATACAGCTACTGTCAGTACTGAAATAGGTATCGATATATATCGACTTCCAGTGTATGAAGCTCTCGCGTGCGCTGCGGAGACCTGCTGCATTCGAGGACGTCGCGGGAAGTGTTTGGCCCCAGATGCAGGAGAGAATTTGAGAGTGACGTTGCTCCATTCCCGAAGTTTCCGGGCGCGCACGAAAATTCTCGCAGACGCCAAATGAAAGGAAGAAATTCTGACGACAAGTTTTTATTTGAAAGGCGGCTGTCAGAACTGGCATTGACACATTATCGGAATTTCAATGTAATTTCTGGCGGTTCTGGGAGACGCGAACTACTTCCTTCGCCTCGCTGAAGTAGTGACTCTGTGAATGTGGTGTTTTCATCATGTTTGTATATTTAGTACATCTTTTATTTTCATTTCAGGAAAGGAAAGAATTCTATAAGTCGAAACTACTAACATATATCACTTTATCTTCAACTGATGTTATGTATTTTTATTTCATTTTCCATTATCGTGTAGAAGCAACCATTAATATGTTGGAATAATGATTTTTGTGCAAATATTATAATAATACTAATTATTATTATTATTATTATTATTATTATTATTATTATTATTATTATTACAGTAATATAATAATTCCAAAAAACGTTAAAAATATATTAATGAATTTTATTTCTATGTATATATATATGTAGTAGTACTTTATAATATGAATAACATTCCAAATATGAATACAATCAGAAGTTAAGAACTCAATGTATATTTGTATAGATTAGACAACATTCTTTTATATCCGAAGTCAACAGGTATCATAAATGCATATCATTTAAACAAGTTTGTATTCACATTCATTCCAATGTCGACGAGTTTCCTTGTCATAAAATGTTTAAAGAAAACAAATATTAATATTATTTGCTCAACAGAAAACCCTTCATACTTCAGATTTAATGATGTTCGTTGCTGCTCTATTAATTTCAACCGCTCGATAATTTTATTATTTGTGAAATTACTTACAGGAGAATTTTGAAGAAGGTATGCACACATTATCTTGTTTGCCTCAGGATCTCTCGCGTCAGCTGCGCACTCAACAACTCTTTAACTTCGCTCGCTGTCTCCTCAGTTCAGGCGGAGACGTAACTGGCTTACACTTAATGCAATCTCATAATAGAGAGTTCGGAAGACGCAAGCCCTCCACGAGATTACCGGCACTTCGCCATGGGGCTTAGGCCCTTCTTACGTGCTCCCTATAAAACATCCTTTATCTGGCGGCGCCTGTCGCCCACCCATCCTTTCGCATCGCTCTTGCTTACTCTTCCGCCTCGGCACTCGCACACTGTTCCCGAACCTATCAAAATACTGTCACATGAAAATTGGGGACCTAACAATCCCTTCAAGTTTTATCACGAAACTTACTTTCTAATTATACATGTAAATTGGTGGGCAAACCATTCCAGGTAAGGAAAAGGACTGTTTGAGCAGGTATGCGCGTTAAGGGGGTCGCCGCCACCACGGTTCTGCCCAGTTTTTCCTTGTGCCTTATTGAAAGTCTTTCAGACTAGTTCCTAACTCAAAATGGAGAGCAAAGAAAGCACTAGAAGTGTGTGCAAATTCCATTTTCAGCGATGTAGAATATTAGCAGAGAAAACGGAAGAATAAAAAAGTGGCGCATTAGCAAAATTCATTCAATCAACTAATGATTCAAATGAATGAAAACAAACTTTAACCAATACATATTTCGAAAGAAATATGCCATTTCTAAGAGTGCAATTTTTGGAAGGTAGTTGCATTTTAAAAATAATGAATATGAAAATGTTCTTCGAAAATAAAGTGTAGTCTTCTACTTTTAACTGGAAAGGGATGAAGTAGTTGGTCTCCAATTTTCATATGTCCTTTTCTGAGTCGGTCTTCAATTAACATATGGGTTAAATTCTTATTCTTATGGGTTAAATTATTCTGGTTCCTAATTTACATATGCCGGAAATGCTCGTACCGCAATGTATAAGTATACGAAATGAATCAAGTATACTTAAGAGGAGTGATTGATGGAAAAAATCTGTTACGGCAAAATGTTTTGCTTTTGAACGGATATTGGTACTTCACGGAATGAAGCAGCTGATTGTTTTTGAAGACAGGTGTAAAAACTTACAACTGTGGTCATTCACAGCACGTAGGCTAATGATACAATAGAACATATTGCCATTTTTCATCCTATCCATTCATAACTGAATGTCACAAAATGGAATGATATTGCTGCAAACGTTTTGGGGATATGTAAAGGTAAAAATATAAATTATTTCATGACAACGAACGTGCAGAATAAACACTTGCTAGAAGGATTCAGAACGGATAAAAACAAAAAAAAATCATGTGCCTTTTTGCTCTTTAATGCTGTACTTGTACAGCTGGTACCCTTTATTGGGAAAGTTCTGACAATATCTACTTTTGCCATGAATTTAGTTTAAATTCTTGCAGCAAAACGCTAGGTGTGCTTTTGTTTTTATTTTGACCCACTGCACATAGTCGTGACTTCGTGCCACTCAGATGACAGGGATTTCCAATACGTGCGAAGCGGTTTAACACGGCGGCGAGAGGGCGGCTGCGGCTACGCGGGCAAAGACGGGAGTGACGGTTCGTGCGAGAATTCACGGAGGGCACGTCTGAGGTGCCCCTGTTGCCTGAGTCGTTGGCAGATATCTTCCGAGAGGCGCCGTCACTGTAATGTACATCTCCTCGCGCAAAACGGTCAGATTACGAGGGGAAGCAGAGGGAAGGTGGTGTTACCGCTGTTCTAAAAGTTTCGACATTTCCTCAAGATCTACTGGATTCTGAACAATACGAAACTTTTGCGAGGAAACTTCAAATATAATGGCTCTCATATTGATGCTACATTGCCTTCAGATATACAACTTTTCATTCATCGAAAAACTAATAATCGAGGTGAAAAAATTAAAACTCTCCCAAAATACTCAATTTTGATCTCTCGCCTGCATTTAAATATCCGAATAACGATCACAGAATTCTCATTTGAAGTTGAGGCGATCGCGATAGTCTTTCTTGTCGAGATATTTCTGAGAATAGAAGTCCTTAAAGTTTGGAGCTCTAAAGGAAGAAAGTATTTATTGCATTTTACAGCGGGGAATCTTAATGGGAAAACTTTTATATAAATCCTATTTAGCGTTCAGAAGTTGCGATTGCATCGCGGTAACAGACTTTTAGTACTCAGAGGATCAGCAATACAGAATATTTGTTCAAATGTGAATTCGAGATTATCTATTTTTAAAATTAATATACCGAATTAAATATATCAAGTAATTAAATGCTTTTTTCTTGTGTATCATCAATAGAATGAACATTTTCTGAGAATGAAATCCGAAATTAAGATATAGTGCTGATAATTTAACTTTTGGTTCTCTTTGAAAATAATAATTGTAATAGCTAATATGTAGGTATACAGACCGAGTAACGTTCAGATCAATCGTTTAGTTTTATCTTATTATTTAAATTTATGAATTCGTGTCGTTGAATAGTAAAAAGGTGTTCACATTATTAATACGTGTTGTTAAATTTATCACAGTTAATATAAATTGTCAAAAAGATAAAATAGGTCAGTGATATATTTAAGAATATTTGGAAGTTAATTGAGAAACTAGTGGAAGTGACAATGAAATGAATCATTTTATTTTAAATAGTACAGCAGTGTTTTACGTGTAGAGAAGGAGATCGAAAGAGATCTTAGGAACTCCGCCTTGTATTTTTTGGTTTCTGTAATTTTACCTGAGGATTTATTCATTTCAAAATTGTTTTATTTCATTTTATTTCAACCATTTTGACTGTCTGACATAAAGCTATTGATTCTTTTGCGAGTAGCAATTTAGTAATTTGTTCATGGATTATAAAAGTTGTCTGCCATTTTTTTGTCAGTAACTTTCCTTGAGCGATAAATGACAATAACAAGAACCGACTTATCTCTAACCAATTTACAAGAGGTTGGTTTCCAACTCAGAGAAAGATATGTAATCATATAACACGACTTTTTCTTTCAGTGTCATTTTTTTTAAAACTCACAAAATGATGTTAAGTAACTATTTTTGCCGTTCTACTTTCAGAACACTCTTTATACATTGTCTTCGAAACTCTTGTTGGTTGCTTCTTGAAAATTGTAAGACATGAAACTGTACTTGGAAATCTTTTTGCATTTTCTTTTCTCTATGTTTAACTATTTATTCACTTTGCATTATTTTCACATTAATTTATTTATTTTACTATTTTTTAAACATCTCTTGATATTTTTAAGATTAAAATATTATTTTCAGTCAGAATATTAGTTCATTTAAGTCAATTTGTATGGACAAATAGAAAATATTGGACGAGGTTGAGAGACGTATGCATTTGTACCGCTTAAAACTACCAAGCATGCCGTGATATTTTCAACGAAATTCCTGTCCTGCAGCGTGATTGAGAACTTATTAGGCTTTTAAAAAATGTTTACATATATCTTTTTTCCTACTCAAACGTTCACAGGCCTAATCTCACTTACTGTGTTTCGATATCTGGCGGTTTTCCCTTCCAGACAACCTTATTTCCCTTGCCTTTAGACTAGCCTACTATTTCCCCATTTTTCCTTTACATAGACTCATTAGTAGAACTCGGAACTCTGCTTACCGAGTTGCTGGTATTTAGCAATTTTAACCATGTTTTGTTTTGATTTACCAGTTAAATATGTTGTATTTTAGCTTCTCCAATACAGCAATAATAGTTTTTCTGTTGTTACAAATTAAATTAATGATATTTGCAAATTACTTAACGGAAGTAAAATTATTTCCTCTGGAAAAAGGCTAATAGAATAATAAAATGAACAACATGTGCCATTAACACACGTTGAAATATTTGCTATGTTTGTTTTACAAATTTTAAAAAATAATTTCTTTACAGTTTCCACAATATTGTGAAATATGTTTGCTTTAAAAAACATTGTTAGATAACATTAAACGATTAAAATCGATTCACAAGTTGAAATGCGAAGTCATACTTTTTGTCGGTTAAATGCTTCTTTACATTCCAGCATCCGACCATTGAAAACGAAAATGATTAATTTTTTTTATAATATAAAGACATTAGTTACCATTTGTGTTCTAAAACGCTAGGTATGTTACAAGTTTTCTACGTCAGCTTTTGAATCACTGATTACTATCTTGATGAAGGGTTTCATCGAGAGTCCTTCCATTCATTGAGGAAATGCTAAGATGCTCCCTTATTTTGCTTCTGGATAGAAATATACTAGTGTTCCTGCGAGAAAATTTACATGAGCTCCTTTTCACCTAGTTACGGTTGAAGTATAGCTGCAATGAATATCTTATCAGCAACACTAGAAATCTGTTGTTCCTATATCGATGCGAATACGATTTCTGTTGCTCTGGAGTAAAAGTGCTTAGTTTACAAATGTTGGTAGAAATGATCACTATAACCTTTATTTATAATTCAACTAACTACGGCAAAAGACAGGTGGAGGGATTCTGAAGCGTAAGAATACATTTGCAAATTATACATTTCCTCCATTCGTCACATACAGTTTTTACTTATTTTTTGAGAATTAATGAAATTAAAAATAAAATGTTTTAATTATTTTTGAATTAGGCAATTTAGTAAAATAGTGGATTTAGTTTTTTTACTTCAACTTACTCCACTCAAAATTTAAACGGCTTAATTATTAAGGACCTTCATTTGATGTTATTTTATTTCTTTATCACATGCTACGTTGAATAATTTGTTTATATTATTTTCGCACGTGTCAGCATCAGTCTTCAAAGAACGTAGCATCATTGTTTAAAGGGCATTATTTGGTGCATGGTAAAATGTATTTCAGAAATGAATGGTGTTTGTTTGCACGTAATTCTGAAAAGTAAACTCAATCTTTGACAAACCGAGTGTGACGTATTTGAATGAGAAAATGAATAACTGTTAATTCATTTTAAAATCTTCAAACGACTTTTATCTTATTCCAAGTACGCGACGTGGGCACCAGAATCATACTTCGTAACATGGACGTAAAATTTGCTGACGAAACGCAATAACTCCAGGGATCAGACTCGTCTCTGGAAAAATCCCCTCGCTGATTCGAATTGAGACAAAGGAGCCGTCGTGTCCCTGGAAACGTCTTATTCAAAAGAAGGGAAACCCGGCGCCGGCCCAGCCCGGCGGCGGAGGCAAATGGTGACGCGGACAGAAGTGCATCCCGTGCGGCAGAACTCGTGACCGAATTACCCGAAAGGCGTTGCGCAACGGTCGACTTCGCCCCGGGATCCCTGGGAAGCGCGCCGCGACACGACGCGTCGCGTAGCGTCGCGTCGGCGGAAGCGCCGGCCGCAAGTGGCAACCGCTGACCGCCGGCACCGCCGCCACCTTCTTCTACTTCTGCTCCTGGCGGCGCGCGCGTCTCCGCAGACGGGTCCAAGGCGTTCGGCGAGATGTTTCACCTCGCGTCGTTGTGCCTGGCTGTGGCGGCGGCGGTGAGCGGCGCGGCGGGCGCGGCGGTGCCGGCCACCGACTTCACCCGCTACCTGGCCAACGACTCGCTCATCGGCCGGCCCGTGCCGTGCACCGAGGCCGAGAAGGAGTGCCTGCGCTACAACCGCCTCCTGCACAAGCGCCACTGCTACCCGCTGGGGCACGGCCCCCGCGACTGCCAGCTGTTCGTGGACCGGCCCGAGCTGGAGTTCGAGAGCGGCCACGTGCGCGGGGCGTGCCTGCCCCAGCACGTCTGCTCCAACGGCCGGATGCGCATGGCGTACGACGGGCAGTGCCTGCGCTACAAGGACGTGGTGAAGATCTGCCGCGGCGCCGACGACCTCGAGTTCGCGCCGCACTTTTTCGGGGACACCGAGTGCGTGAAAGCCGGATTCTCGCCGCCGCCGCCGTCGTACGTCGCCCAGCCGGAGGAGTCCGGCCGCTGCGTGTTCCCCAACCTGCGCCACGACCTGACGGCGACGCGAGCGGAGTCCGGGCGCGTGGGGCTGCGCTGCTCGGCCGCGCAGAGCCTGTGCTTCCGCCAGGGCAAGGTGTGGTTCGCCTCGCTCAACGAGTGCGTGCCGCTGCTGGAGCGTGGCCCGTGCGCCGAGGGCGAGCGCGTGGTCATCGCCTTGGGCGAGGTGCACGGTCGCCGCAAGATGTCGGTCGTGTGCCAGCCCTTGAACCCGTGCAAGCCCCACCAGCGCCTCATGGCCTTCGACGGGCAGTGCTACGACCTCTCCAAGATCCGCACCGTGCTGTGCCCGTCGGGCGTGCTGCTGCCCAACGCCTACGGCCAGTTCTCGTGCTCGGGGCTCAAGGACATGTACAAGCACGTCATCGTGCTGGAGAGCGCCCGCGCGGAGTCGTGCGAGATCGTGCACAAGGTGTCGCACTTGCTGTCCGGGCCCGGGGTCAAGGTCGTGCCGGACTGCACGCTGACCGACGCGGGCGAATGCGCGCAAGCCGTCAACGACTTGTTGCTCGCCTCCCCCGTGTCCCCCAACGAAGTGCCGGTGCCGCACTGAACGGCGCGTGGTTGAACTGTTTACACTTTTGTTGGCGTTGATACGAACAGAATGAGATATACTGTGCAGTCTGAAGTCCAACGCTGTTCTGCTTCATGTAGCCTCTTTGTCGAAAGTAAATACTGATAAGATGCATTTCATAGAGAAGATGAACTGGAACGTTTGTCCTGAGGCCAACATCATTTTTAACTATTATTAAATATTAATTAGATAAATTTAGCATTAAATGCGCCGTGTTTGTGCAAATGTTTGCGAAAATGTATTCGAATATTAGAATAATGTATGTTTGTGTAAGTATGTATTTCTGTCACAAATAAAATATGTTAATATAAATTTATATTTACTCTTCATTACATTAATTACGGCTTGTTTTACATGTAATTATAATGTGCATGTGACTCGTACATCTATGAGAAATAGTCGTATTGTTTGAATTGAGTGGCGCGCACTAGAAACCCATATCCTAACGCCTGTATTGCCGATGATGACCTCAGCCGACCAGATGTACGCCTCTATAGAAAAGGTGGCGTTGAGTTTGGGCGTTTGTTTACTAACAACGGCGCGCCTGATTTCGCAGAAGCATCAAAGAGCAGTTGAGATGGCAAAGTCCATGAAATGGTCCATGAATGAGGGTAAGTATGTAATGGTGCTCGTGGCGAACTATAAGAGCGTTGCAAATAAATGTTTAAACTTATGGAATCTACTAGAGATGTACAATTTTGATTGAATATTTTTTTTCTTGATTTCTGATGTGTCAAGTGATAAGGTAATTAGTCCCGGAAGTGTAGTGTATGTTTCTTTATCACGGGAGGAAGCAGCGTTTTCCCCGCCTGGGTGGTGTGATCTGGCGCCGACCTACGGCTTGCGGGGTTTTCCACATCTAGATATCTCCCCTAGTTGGGAGAAAATCTAAGCTTTCGTCTGGTCTCCCTACCTGTGTGGTAGAGTAGTACACGAAGGTGTAAATGCGTATAATAACTCGTTCTTTCAGACAATAATGACAAAAACTTCTACAACAGGAAGTTAGCGCTTAAAGCAGAGGTTTCATTAACTGTTTTAGGAGATTCGAGGAGGCTCCCGCCACAAATAATGTTTTGTATTTTAAGCACTTTATGGCCTACAGCGGATTTTATTTTCTTGAAAGGTAGATAAAGAAATGTACCGCACATTCCAGAAGAATAAGTCAATATTTTATTTGCCAGTTACCAGACACTTATAACCTCCGTGCAACTACTTCAGGATTAACAAAACGAACGCGCGAAGCTGGTGCACCCTGAGAGACCGTTAGCGGTTGCCATGTCGTTTCAGGTATGAGCAATCACTCATCTGTGTCTGAAAAGTGAAAGGCAACAGTGTAAGAAGATAGATCTATCCCACAAGTCCGAGTGTTTTGGGGGTGACAGGTAAAAGGCTTAGAAACAGCTGACCGCCGGATGCAATTAAGATAAGTCTAGTGTCCAATTAACAGAAATAATCTACAGTTATTCCACATTAGTGAAAACAATTCGCTATATTTGTAGAGTGGTCACTCGCAATTTGAATTTACATTCTGATAATTTTTGGAGGAATGGCAGAGAGTAGCCACAAATTTGTGCTTATTTCAAACAATATCATGTGATTCTTTGACGAGTTGCGAGAGATAGAATTAACATCAACTTATGTTGACCCCAAGGAATATGTTTAAAAAATTTGTTAAAAAACACAGAACATATGTAGGTGATTTCCATTTGTAAATAGAACAATTCAATTTTGCAACAACTTTTGATCACGGTTGGAAAATTTCGTAGAATTTCTAATCATAAAAATAAATTTAGTAACTTCTTTTTTAATGCGTTTTAAATATTTTTACATAATTCATTTGTCTTACATTGGTTGTAAAACATTTTATACGTTGAATATTGTATGTGTGTTGTGATTTGGGTATTTTTATGTTACACACCATTAGTATACATTGTTGCGAGAGACATGTAGCAAGTTAGTTTTGTGGGGTTTGTGAAGTGGGTATGTGACGTGTGAATGTGTTGTGTACTTAGTAGTAGGAAAATCACGGGATCGGTCAATTAATGGATTACACTAGTTTGCCAACGTTTCGGAATATTTTATTCCATCATCAGGGCTTACTAATACATATAATGGTCAACCATGTTTCTTATGACCATTATATGTATTAGTAAGCCCTGATGATGGAATAAAATATTCCGAAACGTTGGCAAACTAGTGTAATCCATTAATTGACCGATCCCGTGATTTTCCTACTACTTATTAACTGTCGTGATTTCTACAATGGTGTTGTGTACTTGTGATGAGTGTTGTACGATGTGCGTCACGTACTGTTATGCTCAAGGTATCGCGAATTTTGTTAAGGCGCGCGTGTGTTTATTGTATGTGAGTCAATTTATTAACTTTGATTCGAAAAATTATCTCTATAAAAGTATTATATGTAGAATGACATATAGAATGTATTACATGTAGAATGACAAGGTTAGGACTTTAAAATGAAGTTTAGTAGTCGTGGCATTTTTTATTATTTTTTTGTGGATTTGTATAACCTGTATTTGGACAAATACAGCCGAACTTGTGTATTTCAAGTACCAAAATATTATTCCTGTGCTCATTTTATTTGTAATATTAAATTGTTTGTTAAGTTGTATTTTATAATTTAGTAGTTTAAAGAGAGAAAATTATTAATTATTTTTTCATTTGATTTTATTGCGTAATACAGTGGGTATTTTTGGAGAATGAGAAACATCATTTCCATGTGTCCTACGTAATTGTGTTGATATGTGATATTTATTGGACAAAATTAATTATCTTTAAATAAAACATTTAATTGGAAAATATATTACTTTCTGGCAAACTATATTGTCTGCCCCTCATTATACCTATCTCTATTATAATGTTTGACATGTATTTTCATTTGCATGCCAAATATGATTTTAAAATTATTTGGAGTTATGAAAATTGAAATCAACTGAAAATTTAAGTGTTTTAAATCTTGTATAGAACATAATTAGGTATATTGGAGATGTTTGAATATCAGGTCCTCCTATATATCTCCTATTTTCAATGTGTGAAAAACGAGAGAATTAAAATTTACGTAAATAAGAGATAAATAATTTTCGTTCCTCACATGTAATTTTACTCAGAAAATTGATGAGTAAACTTTTCTTCCGAAATAATGCGAATTCATTCATTCTGGATTAAATATTTCCGTTTGGAAAACGGGAAATTAGAGATCTTATTTTCATTTTAGCTACCGCAATTCAAGAGATATGAGGGTCCCAACACTTGGCCTTGTTGTCAGACGTGGATGGTGGTTTCCGTGGTGTTCCAGCATTTCCTGCTGATTACAGAGCTACTTCCTCTCTTCCTGAAAGAGAGATTGCTGAGCTTCCCATTTTCCTACAAGAATATTTTATCATGAAGGAGCTATTGACACGATAATTGCATAATTTCATTCTACTTTCAAATCAATCTTTCGGATATATCAAATACCCATAATAACAGCTGTAATAGTAATAGTATCCGCGTATTTGATTGTAATTCAAATAATTTACTACTCACATCATGCAATAATTAATTATTCTTGTAGAGATACACAGACATGATTCTATTTGCGGAGATACTTTCTGGTCGATATTGAATTTTATGAGGTGAAATAATGTAAGATGCTAAAATTAAGATAATAAAAAGAAATTTAGAGATTAAAAATCTATATTAGTAATTCCTAATGCTCACAGAAATTGAGAGAAAAGTAAGCAACCTCTGGCCATGTGAAAAGTGCCTATAATTTTGTTAGATACCAAGGAAAATTCCGGAAAACTAAAAAACAACAACAATGGAATAGCTTCGATTTTGACTGATAACTGCAAATAGTTTATGGTGCTAGCCGCGTATTATTGTACTTCTCGTACCGACTGACTTCGCGTACTCTGTGCGACACTACTTACGACAGAGATGACGTTTTGTGGCAGCAAGTCTACAAGGAAGAGGCCACCTGACATTGAATTTTGCTGTACAGGTTTTACGTTATAGAAGAGCATTTTCTATATTCTTCATACATACAGGATTGTTCTTCTGTACATACAGCGCGGGAAAGTCTCTATGCACCGAGCGGAGTCTTCCGTTCTGAGATTCGTCGCCGTGAGGGGCGCTAGTGTAGCATGCGCGCCGCTACCTCGCCCTCCTTCTGCTTTTATGCTAACCATCGGACGGTGGGGCGCTGCCTGATGCTCGTGGCACCACCAACGTAACTTTTGTTGATAGCACTCTCATCAGTACGGTGCCTCTGCGGGGAAACTTTCCTGGAGCACTGTCCTGTGTGAAACTTGTATACTGTGTTATTGCAGTATTTGGGAAGATAGTTTCTGTTAAAATATTTAATTAAACGCGGTGTTATACGAGAATATTTTATTTGTTCTTGAGGTGTGATCATGCTTCTTTTTGGAAAATAATTTTGTGTGGTTTTACTTAGCAGCATTTTTGCTGCTGCAGGCCAGTAGTAGATACTGAAAATCTTTGCTGAAGAATTGGATTTGGTCAGTAGTTACTTTCTGTGGATTATTGTAAATTAATGGGTTCGTTTCTTCCCTATTGATTAGCCTGAATCCTAATTTATTCGTACAGGAAAAATAAAACCAAAGAAATTATTCTGAAAAACGTATATTGATATTGATTACTTGTTTTCAAATCGTTATTGAGTAATTGTTAGTGTTTATGAACGCATCAACTGATAAGGGCATTAGTCCTGTACGTGTAGTGCATTTTTGTTCCTCGAGAGGTGGCGGTGATCCGGATGGAGAGTTCCGGCGCCGACCTACCGTCAACTAGTGGAGTTTTCCCCTGCCGGGTATTTCCCACTAACGAGGCTCCGCCCCACCCGGGACAAGTTCTAAATCCCCGATCGGTCTCCCGGCATGTGTGGTAGTGTAGTACATGTTAGTGTAAGTGTTTGTAAATAAGGGGTGAGGATAGGTCAATGAAGAGGAAATAAAGATCGCGCGCGGACCGTGACCTGCTTGTTAGGGTACTGCTTCGGTATTCTCCTGGTGTGTATCGAAGAAAGGACGGAAAACTACCAATCGAACCAGCCGCACGCCAGAATTTTCCTCCAGACAGCGAGTGAACTCGACCTAGCTATCTAGCTAGAGCCGAAAATCCTGCCACAGTCTTGGACACGATCCTAGGAGTTCCCACTCACTACAGTGACATCAGTTGATGTTCTGAGCCGCCTCTCCCGGTAAATAGCGATATTGAAGACTTATTTCCGTAAGACGCTGATACCTACCCTGACCCAGTAACATGTTACGAAGACGAAGGGAAACGCAACTCGCAGAAAATACGGCGTAGCGGCACCAGCTCGTCTGATACAGTGGCCACTATTATGCTGCTTATCACGCAAGATTAAACAAGGTGACTGAGTCGGCCAGCGGCCATGGCTGACGTACGGAGCGTCGTCGATAACGTATCTCTGGGCGCCCTCGTGTGCGCATCGTCGCGCCGCAGGGCCCCCTACGCGCCGGGAGCGCTTTCATTTAGAGCTGCGCAGGCTGCACGTACGCGGCGGCGCCCGCCATTGGCCGCTTGGGGGTGGCGCATGTGGGTTAATTTCATACACTGCAAACGACGCGCAATTTGTTAGAGTGTCCATGCCGTGGAGATACGAGCTCTAACGCACCGTCCTAGAGATACAGCAGATGTTTCATTCTGCTAATATGGTGAGTTGTTGTTGGTGCTGTTACCTAGTTTTTTTTCTTGTTGTGTAGATGTTTATTTCTTTTTTTTTTATTATGATAAATTTCTTGGCATTTAGTTTGTTGATACGGAAAGAGGTTACCGACAAAGGATACTACCATGGAACGATAACGCTTCCTGGACTGCTATCGTGGGTTTTAACATTTCCTCGCCTGACTAGTTACCATTGTGACTTCATGGACAAGACAGCGAGAAATAGGAGTACATTTGGCATTGGTGCTGCATGTTCACAGCTCTGTCGGATATAATATGACTGGCAATTTCGAATGTTTGACTTTAAGGTAAGTAAACTGATGTTTTCATGGTTGATTGCGCCTTCTAAAAATCTGTATATTATTTATAATTTTCCCTATGGCAACATAATGTTGGAAGTTTCACATGATTTTTGTTTGAACATATTTATATGGGGTTTTGTAACAAATTCATTAATATTATTTAGATTTTAATACATACAATATTGGTTATTAAGAGATTAGGGAAACTGATAACCTAATATTTGTGCAGGCCAGCTTGAGAAAAGTCAAGGGTGCAGGAAAAAAATTATTTACGATTCTTTTAAACTTTTTGCATCCTTAAGCTTCATAGCTGCTTCCCGCCATAACATATGCGTGCATTGTCCTAAATATATCGTTAGCCACCCGCTGTAAATAGCTTGTGTCCTCTTCCTCAGTGATCCGAACCGCGCGCTGGCCTGACTCAGAGCGGGCGCGCGCCAAGCCACAGGAAATGATGCCTTCGCGAGGCGACAACGCGCGGCGTGCGCGGGCGCAGACGCGTGCGTGGCATTGCGTCCGCAGCATGGGCGAGCGGCGGAGGCGGCCGCCGCGACCGGCCGCGAGTTTCCTCGTGCCCGCGGCCGCCTGCCTGCTGCTCGCCGCACTCTTGCCGGCGCTCGCCGCCTCCCATCCCGTGAACCCGCCCGACTCGGAAACGGACTGGTCCGGTGAAGAGGAGGCCCCGTTGCCGCCCGACCGCTACTTCGCGAACGACTCCCTGCTGGAGCAGCCAGTGCACTGCACTGACGAGGAGAAGGAGTGCCTGCGCTACAACCGCCTCCTGCTACCGTCGTACGGCCGCTGCTACGCGCTGGGGGAGAAGGTTGGCCCGTGCCGTATCGCGGTCGACCGTTGTTTGTGGGAGCACAAGGGTCGGTTGCGCGCGGAGTGCGCACCGACCGACCTCTGCCGTCCGCTCAACGCCTACAAGGTGCGGATGGCGTTCGACGGGCGCTGCCTGAAGACGCGGGAGGTGCTGGGCGCGTGCGGGCCCGGCGCGGTGAACCTCGTGCCGCACTTTTTCGGCGGGTGGGAGTGCGCGCGCGCGGTGGGCGTGGCGCCGCCGCCGCCCCCGCGCTACGTCCCGCAGCCCGCGCGTCGCGGCCGATGCGCCTTCCCGAACCTGCGCCACGACCGGACGTCCGTGATGAACGAGGAGCGGCGGGCGCTGTTCAAGGCGTGCTCGCAACAGCAGAGCGTGTGCTTCGCGCGCAAGCAGGTGTGGCTGGCGGAGACGCGGAACTGCGGGGCGCTGCTGGGGCCGTGCGCGCCCGGCCGCTGGCTCGTGCTGAACCGCACCGCGTGGGAGGAAGGGCGAGTGGAGGGCGAGTGCGCGGCCGTGCACCCGTGCGGCCCAGACGCCAGGCTCATGGCGTTCGACCGGGCGTGTCACGAGAAGGACGTCGTGCTCCGGGCGCTCTGCCCCGGAGGCGCGCTGCTGCCCAACGCCTTCGGGGAGATGACCTGCGTCACCAGAGACTACTATCGACACGTCATCGACCTCACCAGCAGCCGGCCCGAGGCCTGCGAGATCACGCAGAGCGTCTCGTTCTCCGCGGACCCGGTCGCGGCGAACCTCGTGCCCGACTGCGACCTCAACGAAGGAGGTCGCTGCGAGTTTTGAAAGGAATTCGTGGGGATTAAAATGCAAATGTTGGTAGCAGATTTAAATGTCAAACCGTACAGCAGCTTCTCGTGGAATAACTGTTGTGACTCTGCTGATTCTTTTCATGTGAAAACTTTCGTTTAAACATTAATGGTTTTTTGAAGTGCTCTGCAAGAAAATAATTGTCGAGTAAGTTCCGTTTAAGTGGTACTTTCCTTGTCGAGATATGTCACTTGCTGATATGTTCTGCATTCCCTGCGCTGCTTTTTACGGCTTCATGCATCATCGTAAATGCAAAGTACGCTAGTACTGTGCAAGCGTTTAACGAATTTAAAGAATGTAAAGTGCAAGTAATTATCTGGAGACCAGTTATACAAAATTTATTTGTATACTTTTCTTTCAGAACGATTTATCCATTTACTGTGTAAATAGATGAAATATGCTGTGTATATAAACGAAGTTAAATTGCATAACTAGAGTAAATGTCTAAAAACATTTTGATAAGAGATCATTGTGAATTTTACCCTTATTTGTTTTAACGTAAATAATGCATTTATTCTTCTTGGGCTGTTGATATTTCGTCGGTGCACAAGAAAAGTGATATATGTAATTCCTTTTATTTTCCAGGAAAAGGGTAACAGGAGAAATAACGAACCGAAACGTTAAAGAAACATTATCTATTGCCAAAAGAAATTAAGTTAATTGGTTATTTTATTGTTTTTTCTATTTTCACCAGGATTCTAAATTTTAACAATACAAGCATTAATCATCATTCAAGAGTGGTTTTAATCATAGCGGATATGTTAATTTTGTGGTAATATAATTAAGCGTTATAAAATATCTTTCTACAATTTTAATAGAAATTTATTTTTCAAAACATATCTTCATTTGACTAAGTAACAATAATTCTCTTATGGAGTCACTTTTCTTGGCCATCGACGATTTCTCAATTTAGAATGACACGAAAGTATGATTTAAGCACGAACAAAAAGTGCGTTTCAACATATTTCTGGACCACATCAACATTCAATTAGTATTAGTATGTACGTTGAGTTTTATTTTGACTTTTTCGTTTCGATCCTTTTCTCTGAGAGACAATCATTTGAAATTCGCGTTTGTAATATGCATATTGGTTGGCATTAAGGATACATTACCAATTATTCAACTTAAGAAACAAAAATGGAAAATAATGGCGTATGGAAACTATTTAATATTGTGATTCGCTGAACCGCTTTGGAGAAGTGCCGAGTAAGATCTGCATATAGCACGAATAATAAATTATTGACTGATTTTAGAATGTAAAAGATAAAGTAGAATATAACATGTGCAGTGGAATGAATACAGAGATGCGCCTGTTTCTAGCGCCTAAAGAGGCGATGATGCAAACAAGGGGCATTAAAATTATTTTTTTTTGTCTCTATTTATTCAATATATTATAATATTTTTGTCTTTGATTTTTAAAGACAGAACACTTTTCATATTAATATTTATTACATATACATGCGCAACGTTTAGGAAATTATTTGTTTCGATCATCAGACATAATTGAAATAAATAAATATATTATTTAAACAATGAATAAACAGAAGAATATGTTGTTAATGTAGACAAGTCACACTAAACCGCTTCTTGATAAATACTCAATGAAACGTTGCGCTATGTGTTATGTAATAAATATGAATATGAAAACTGTTCTCTCTTTAAAAATCAAAGACCAAAAATATTATAGTATATACAAGCAAGAAACAGTTTGAATGCGCTTTCAACTAACTTGCTACTACATTTGTGGGCTTTTCATGTAGCTTTCAAGTAGCTTTCAAGTAGAAAATGATGATTTTCTAAAATTTAGTTCTTTTCAAGCATGCTATGACATTTCAATCGCACTTTGCTCTGTGCGTAGACATTTTTTAAGCAAAATATGATCAGAATTTCGTTGGTTAGAATTTATTTTTAGTAAAGTGAAACATCTGTTTCAGATAATATTAATTGAAGTTCTTTTTGATGACGTACTAGTTATCGTCATGATTGAATTACAGTGGCTTCATGCAGAAATATTTCCGTCCGAAACTACGACATATCATTATACCTTCGTTAAATTAAAATGTTCAGCAAATTTTATCAAAAACTTATTAGGAACGTGATTTTGTTTATCACAGGACCATTAAAGCTATGACATATACTATATTATGAACTGTATATGCGCATGGAACCGTATTACTTGTATCGTTTAAGACAAATACGTCTGAATATTATTGATTCCTATTTTCATGTACTCCGTAATGGCATCTTGAAATGTTCTGTCATTTGTTATGTTCACACGCTTGTCCGTCACCATTAATTTGATCTAACACGAGATGAAGGTGAAATGTAATATTCAGAGTGCTTACACATTATAGAATGCTACATGAGTATATTCCCAAGCGTGTACGCAAGTTTTCCACGTAATGCATAGATGCTTAATTCACCTTTTAGTATCTATTAACAAATACATTTCTCTTTATATTTTATTTAGATCACCGTCAGATATTTATATAAGATGCAAAAACAATGATTATGAGTGAAAAACTGGTGTTTGACAGTCCTATTGTGGTATGTACAATAAACTACCCATACAATTTACAATTATATTTATTTAATGATCCTTGTGTACGCTTCGTACATTTATGGATTCAAACAAACAACACAAATTTCCAGAAATTCAACCCGACATTGAGTGCGACAAGAAAACTGTTTTTACTTAACAGTGTAGTGTCACAGTATGACTTCTTTAAACGTGACGTTTTACAAAACAAGATGTTTTTTGAGTTTGTGGACGTTGTTAAGTTTGTTATATGATCAGATTAATAAAATGTTTACTGTTAACATTGATTGACATGCTTCTCATGACACATTAATTAATATATCAGTGTAACTTTCAAATTTGTATCTCAATCTTGTATTATTTTTCAAATGATCATCAAAATTACTGGTCACTACTCGTTTTTACATAAAAACATCCACATAGTTTTACGAAGAGAAGACTCCGATTTAACTTCGAGCGATTTTCATATTTACAATTTAATTCACGAACATATGGTAGATGATCTGCCCTACGTTCGTACGTTGAATAATTGAATTCTTAAAAATCTCATGTTCACCAGAATATTTCTTTCGTGTTATGTAAAGAGCGGCATTTATTTAATTCAATTCTGCTATTTTCAACGTTTTATCTCTGCAAATGCATCATATTGATGGTAATTTTTGTTTTAATGTATCCTTGCTTTAAATGTTTTGAAAGACAAGTATTTTGTAGTGTAATTTTCTATATATTCCTTTCCTTAGAACTCACTTCAGTACAAAGCAAAATAAAGAGATATTTTGCCTTAATAATTATGAATTTTATGAATTTTAAAAATGTAAACATCTGTATATACAGAAAAGAAATCTACAAGCATCATAGATCTAAAGATTTGTAAATACAGCTAAGAAGTATTTTAAAGTTTGTACAGTATTGAAACGTGTATCATTTGTAAATATTATTCATGATTTATTCTTTCTGGCAAAGTTTATATACTTTTCATAAAAAAGAATTATTAAATGAAAGAAAATTATTTTTTTATCCAATATCTTGTTATTGTTTCACCTGCCGTCCCTGGTGTATAAGATAATATAATTAATTTTATGAAGAATTGTCCTCGTTCGATTGTGATTTTTAATAATTGAAACCTTATTTTCAATCAATTGATTGAACAATTCATTGATCATGTAAATCGAGTGATTTATTATTACATTTATTATATGATAATTGATTAATTTATAAGTGGGAAATGTAATGAAATATTTATCTGGATAGAATCGCCTATGTACTTTTAGTAGATTTAGTACATAGAATCGCCAATGTGCTTAGGTTGTAATTTTAGTCCTTTCAAAGTTTTCATTGGATACATATCAGGTAAAGATAAGCATCTGTATTCTGTTTGTATTAGAAATGATTTGAATAATGAAAGAAGAACTGAGGTTCTCTTGAATTTAAGGCTGCTCTAATTGAGGGTGTTACGCAAATGCAGTTGCAGTAACAGATCTCCCCTGTGGACCAAATGCAATTACATTACAAACACCAAATTTTCTTTAACTTCATTTTAGATTGGACTTTTACACGTATGTTTTCAGAAAACATTATTTAAGTATTTCTGAAAACAAACGACATGTTATTACGACCAGGAGAAACTTCTAATATTCTATGATGTATTAAAGTAAGATTTGTAAACTATCCTCAATGGTGATTTACATTATTTAAATCATTACAATGATTTACATTATTTAAATCATTACTTTATTATTAATAAACACCCAATTCTGCTTTTGTGTTCGACCCATAATTTTAAATAATACATTTCACAGATTAGGTATTAAACAAACTACACAATAGCAATTCATATTTTATTGATTACTTGAAAAACGAAAATTTGCCTTGTTATGTTATTATTATTATTATAATTATTATTATATCATGTAATGAGGCATCGATTACACTCAAACTTTCTGAAATCGTCATTAACTTGTTAATTATAAAATATTAGGATGATTTAGTATAAGTGATTAAAATTTCATGTCTATATCATTTAACATAAATAAAAATTAAATATTTTATATTATATCGGTTACATCACAAACGTAAATACTAACGAAATGTTAAATCTTTCGTATGTACTTAAAAATTAGATATTCAACTTCGATAATAGCACACAAGCCTTATTGACATAAGCATGTATGTACGGTCACGTTATAATTTAAGAAAATACTTTATGATTTGTAATGATTTTATCTACTATATTAATTTTTAAATTCATAAGATCTGTCAATGTACATTCCAACTAATAAATGGTCAAATGACAAAGAACTTTTTTTTACAAATATCTTGGTTAATTACAAACTCAACTTAAATTTAATTTTTTTTATTTTCCATCCCATTTATAATAATTTACTGTAATAGACGGTGAAAAGAGACTTTACATACGACAGGAACGTGTCTCACAAGACATGGAGGGGAGAGTGATGCAACTTTCTCGAGAAGATTAGTGTTTTCATTGCCTTTGTAATATTTGATTTGATATAATCTACTTATTTAAAAAGTAAAGTATTCTGCCTTGGTTTGTTTAGAGCTTCTACTGAACCGATTTTATATATTTTTCCTTTAAATTAAAGAATGTGATACCTGGAAGTATTATCAGATATTGTTTGTGTTGATTTACTAGAATTTACGGTATAAATTTATTAAATAAATAATTATTTAATAGTAGGCTTATCAGCAATAAATTGTTTTCTTCCAAAGACTATGATAGGTTGATAGGTGTAAGTTCTCGCCACTTCATGCCACATATATTGTTTACAATTCGACAGGGTTGTGTTTCAGTAGTAATAATTTGCCTCCTGGTCTTGGACCACATGTGTTCAATTGCGTAAGTGTTTATTTATCAAACATAATCTATTTTTTGCTACATCATATCTAATCATCCTGCCCATAAAAGTGAATATCTGCAGAGATGCCAAAATAAGAATTAAATAAGAGAAGTTTGCTCATTCTTCTTCCTATTCAGAATTTGCTTTGCAAACACTTGTGTGGCAATAGTATTTTACATTTATTTTAGATCTCACCATATAATTTTGACGGGTTCTTACTAGTTCCACATTTCACGTAAAATTAGAGGATGTAAAGAATACATTTAAAGAACATAAAACAACAAAATTAATATCTGATTTATTGTAACAGACTTTTATGTAAGATTCTAGATATAAAAGTATACACTTTTATGCTGTTACTTAGTACCCATAGCATTACCACTTGTAGAACAACGATTCATCTTAAATACGTATCTTCGTCTTGCCTATTAGTATTTATACTGATTATATGTGCAATCTGTCCTTGCTTAAGAGATACAAACATGCAAACAAACACAAGAACAAATTTACACATCAGCCTAATAACTAATAATTACACAGTATTTTTTAGATATAACGGAACATTACAATAATATAGAACAATTATTGACGTACATAGAGTTAACTTGAGAACAAAAGGGAAAAAAGAAAGTAGAATAATGATTAAACAATAAGTAAATACATATTAATATCTATCTTATCAATTGTATTATTGACTCCCTACTGTTCACAATGTTCACATTGCCTGACAAACTTTAATCTTGAGACGATACTGCGATTTCAAAGTTTGTCACAGGGAAAGATTAGTCGTTTGCAGTTCGAAAAGAAGTTCAATTGTTTCTAATTCTGTCTTCTCTTCGTCCGTCTCTCCCCTCCAATTGTGAAACTGCAAGTAACAGAAATTCTTTAATTAGATCAATAAATCAACAAAAAGTGATTTGTAATTCAATAATGTGGCTCACACTAACAGGCCCGAGGAGAGAGATCGCATCGGGGCCCATGAATCCCAACGGGACCAATGAAACCCAACCCATGCCGTATTGTTTGTTATAATTTGAACGTTTATTTATTACTTTTAATTTTTATGGTGTCTTACCTTTTCAATTTTACAAACCGGGAGCGGTAGCTCAGTATATCAACTGATGTCACTGCAGCGCCTCTGACCGGGAGGTTCTAGGTTCGAGTCCTCACGGCGGCAGGATTTTCGACACTAGCTTTTCAGCTAGGTCGAATTCAGTCACCGTCTGGAGGAGAATTCTAGTGGCCGGCTGCTCTGATCGGTAGTTTTCCGTGGTTTCTCTGATCAACACCAGGCGACTGCCGGAGCAGTACCCTACCAAACGGGCCACGGACCGCGCGCGATCTGTCCTTCCTCTTCCTAGTCCTATCCTCTCTCTTTACACACACACTTACACTAAAATACACTACACTACCACATATTCCGGGAGACCGGTCGGGAGCTTAGTGCTTGTCCCGGCTGGTGCGGTGCTCCGCTGGTGGGAGAGTCTGGTTTAGGGGGAAACTCCACTAGCCGACGGTAGGTCGGCGCCGGATCTCGCCATCCAGCGGAGGAAGATCACCACCATCTCCCGAAAAAACAAGCACTACACTAACGGGGCTAATGACCACAGTAGTTGACGCGCCCGGAAACACGAAAAAATCAATCAGTTTTACAAGATAATGTATCTTCAAGATTGAGAGCCACGCGGGGCCATGTCCTGCGACAATGCGAATAAGAGAGATGGGAGTAAGAGACGTTGTGAATGGTCGAACGCCCCAGGGCAGGCTTTGTCTAAATATGTCAATAAATTATATTGTAAAAAAACATAATATACACATATACCGGTCATTTTGAAAGGGTCCACATACTATCTCGTTTTTTATCGGGATCCTCAATTTCTCTGGACTGTTCTCTGGAATACTTATTGTTTCAATACACTCTTCAACTCTTAAAATGAGAAAATTTTTATAGTTTTAAATTCTTGTTGCTTGAAATACTCATCCAAACAAAGAGAATATAATTCACTTGAAATGTACAGCTACCCTCACTCCTCCCGCTTTTCTATTTTGACCTACAATCTCCGTCACCTTCAGACATTCCCAAATACATTTCTCACGAAAATAACTCTTAAGTCCCATTACAACTTTACTTTCTTAGGTATTCACCAATATCCATTAAAACCTCTGTAAACCTCATATTTGCAGGGTCCCAGTTGAATCATCCAGCTTTATTACTGTAAAACTGTGTAACAAGCTGATGGAAACTACATTTATCAAGGCAAAGGCTGATGAATGAAAGAGAAAAATATTTACACCTCTAAGGTTCGAGGCAACGAGCACAAATATTTATTTCAGTTTGTTATAACTTTGTCTGAATTTTTATTTTGATCTTAATTAGAATTTATATCAAATCATATAAAGACTCTTTTCTTTAAACCTATCCGCGAATCATTGAATGATGACAGTGTTGCCCTGAGCCTCTCATATCACTATTTTATAAGAATTCAACTCATTTCTTTAGTTTCGTTATCCTCTCAAAAGTCAATAGATTTTAATGAAAATCACTTTGGGAATCATGAACTCCCAATAACGAGAATGGAGTAAACACAAGCGCGTAATGGTTAATATTATAACCACTATGTTGTAGCCATGCTCTCTGCGAAAAATTAATTCAGAGAATCTTTGCGGAAGTTACTGCGAAGACCCTCTTCTAGTATTAGTGATGATACTCTGCTTTCAATATGTCACTATATGAGTCAGTTCAAAATATTCGCTAGCAGAAATAAAATCACAAGTAACTGATAAAAATAGTTTTGACTAGGTATTAAAAGTGCACAAAGCCAGTTTATTCAACAGCGTAGTGAAAGCAATATGTGATAGTTGGCATCCTAATCACAATAGTGACCTCAGCCATTGGGAAGGGATAATTCAGAGAATAACTTCGGAATTTAGTACAAGGGCTATAACTTGTTATTGAAAATATGGCGCTTTCAATGTTTTGAAGAGAATGATAATTGTATTTATATAACATTAAAGATTAAAAAGCGCAATGACACTTTGACCGGAAATTGTTTTTACCTACTTTAAGAGTCGACTACTTAAGTTACACAGGATTCCAGGGGTGTGATATAGGAGCACACTACCCTCAGTGGCAATTTATTTCTCAGAATTTGTATTATTTGCACGTGATTACAGCGGTACAGAGCCCATTTTGACATTGTAGGCTATAACGGTAGATATAAGTATGGCAAATAGGGCAGGTATGCGTAATATATCAATTTTCCTGCAATTCATTGCAATTTGTCGTCGGATGCATTGCTGATGTTACCATTACAATAATGAAGAAAGATATATTATTTTGACCTTTCGAATTCAGAAAAATTCAAACTGTGACCTTGTCATTATTCTTTTGAAAATTGCAGCACCATATGAATACTGAACGAAAGATGAATGCTACGATTGATGAATATTCAGAAACGAATAAGCAGAATTTGTGCAGCTTTTGGTATCAGAACCGTCATTGCAGCCGCGCTCGCCGCGAATGGACAATTCAGGGAATCACTGCGGAAACTTGTGGGTTGTGCCAAGATAAAAAATTCCCATGACAATTGGACGAGAAACTGGTTTTGACCTAACCTTAAGGGTCAACTACGAAAGTTATAGGGGATTCAAAAGGAAGTAGTACAGGAACATATAATCCTTAAAGCCACTTTCTTTTGTCAGAATTTATATTATTTGTACACGATTGTAAGATGCAATGCGTATTTTGACATTATAGGCAAATACAGTAGAAACAAACTGAAATATAAATTGTCATGCAGTCTATTGCTGAATAAGAATGCTGTTGTGCTGTTGTACTTGTCGTTATTCTCTAGAAAATTGTTTCTGAACGGATGAAGCACTGCACGGGTCATGAATATTAAGAAACGAATAAAAAGCTTTGTGCAATGATGGGCACAACCACCACTATTGTGACCGCCCCCAATGCCAAGGGACAATTCAGGGAATCACTGCGGAAACTCGCGAGTTGCGTCAAGATCAAAAATCGTCTGACAATTGGCTGGGGAACTGGTTTTGACCTCATCTTAAGGATCGATTATAAAAGTCATAGGGGGTGCAAAGGGAAGTTTTACAGGAGCCCTCAGTGCCAATTTCTTTTTTAGAATTTGTTTTATTTCTACATTATCATAACGGTACAATGCATATTTTGACATTATAGGAAAATACGGCAGACACAATAAAATATCAGTTGTCTTGAGATCAATTTCAATTTGTTATCAGCTATTTTACTAATAAAGAAAACTATTGTATTATTTTGACCTCTCGATTTTTGAAAATTTCAAAATATATCTTTGTCGTTATTGGCAAGGAAATTGTCTTCGACCGGATTTACCGCCGCGTTTGGTCGGACGGGTCGTGAATATTAAGAAACGAATTCATAGCATTGTGCAAGGATGGGCACCACAACCACAATTGCAGCCGCGCCCACCGCGAAGGGACAATTCAGGGAATCTCTGCGGAAGCGCGCGAGTTGCGTCAGAGGAAGCCTGACGGCGGGCCGGCCGGCGGGCGGCGGCGCGCGTCCGCGGCAGTCGCGACGGCATGCGCCAAGCCGTGTGGCACGCGGCGCGGGCGCTGGCCCCGGTCGCCGTTTGCGCCCTGCTGCCTCTGCTGCACTCTCGCCTGGCGTCTACGGCCCCGACCACCCACCTGCCCCTGCGCAACCCCTACGCCACCCCGCCCCCGCCGCACAGCTACTTCGCCAACGACTCGCTGCTGGGCCAGCCCATCCCCTGCACCGACGAGGAGAAGGAGTGCCTGCGCTACAACCGCGTCTACTCCACCTTGCTGCAGCGGTGCTACCCGCTGGGGGACGGTCCCAATCGGTGTCGCTGGGCTGTCGACCCGTGTGTCTACGAGCGCACCGGGCACGTCACGGGCACCTGCGCGCCGGTGGACCTCTGCACGCCCTACTCCCGAGACCACTTCAAGATGGCGTACGACGGGCAGTGCGTGGAGATCAACCGGCTCCAGGAGGTGTGCGGCCCGGAGCCCGTCAACATCGTGCAGCACTTCTTCGGGGATTCGGAGTGTGCTCGACCGCAGCTGCTGACGCCCGAGAGTCCCGTGAACATCACGCAGCCGGCGGAGCGGGGCGTCTGCGCGTTTCCAAACCTCCGCCACGACCTGACGGCCGTCGCGTCCAACAGCTTCTTCAGAGAGTGCAGCGAGGAGCAGAGCGTTTGCTTCGCGGAGAAGAAGGTGTGGCTGAACGTCACCCGGCGCTGCTACGGCCTGTTCGAGGAGGAGCCGTGTGGAGACGGGTCGCGGGTGGTGCTGGACCGGGGGGCGTGGGAGGCGGGCGCCGTGGAGGCCACGTGCGCGCCGGTCAACCCCTGCGGCAACCTGTCGGACGGGCACCGCCTCATGGCGTTCGACCGACGCTGCTACGACGCGGCCACCATCCTGCGCGTCCTGTGCCCCGGCGGCGTGCTGCTGCCCAACGCCTTCGGGGAGATGGCGTGCGCCACGCACGACTACTACCGGCACGTGATCGAGTTGCGCAGCGCGCGGCCCGGCGCGTGCGAGCTCACGCACCGCGTGTCGCACGACCAGCCGCCGCCCGGCACGCGCGCCATGCCCGAGTGCGGGGTGACGCGCAGGAATTGTTCCGAGGTGTTCTAGACGCCGCGCCGCGGGGCGATTCAGGCGGCTGTCGGTGACCTGCCGTAGCAACGGCGACAGCCACGTGCAACTCTACCAGGCAGACTTTATCTTGAAAATTGTGATCAGATGTTTAACAGAGGTGGCTCGTAATGGACTGAAAAAAGACCGACTATCGAATCAAATAACCATCTACATGAAACCACTTATTTGAATTTGGCATTTTATATGAAAACTACAGAAAATGTTTTATGTAAAGTTTTTCTTGTGTTGATTACTTTATATTGATTGACCTAAAAGTTTGAAATTCAAATGGATGAAATATTATAGCTTCCAGCACTTCTAGTGAAACGTATTGCTTTGGAAGCATATTACATATTTCACTATCACCTAATTGTTTATTTTTAAATTATTAGCTAAGGAGCTACAAAATGACAATGTCTAGTCAAATTAGAATCCATTAATTGTTATTACTGTAAGCATGTTGACTAATAATAAATATTTTGAAAGGAAAACCTGAAATTCAACTTCTTTGGATTACTACATCAGAAGGTATTCCATATTTACTGTGACTTTATTTCACCTTTATTTCTCATCTATCACATAAACATAGTTGATTATTGTGATGAAGTAAATAATTAATTGAGACAGGATTTCCATGCTCTATAACACCTAAAATGTGCATGCATGCATGCATACAAAAATCGACGAAATTAATATTCATTTGTTAAAATGAACGGATCATGAAACACGTTTAGGTGTCGTATTGATGTTACATAAAACATACATCTTCACGGAAATTCTCTCTCTACTAATTATATATCTCCTAAGTACTTTATCACTATTATGTACTGCATGACTGACGCTTTGCCCATAAAATCATGAGTTTTGCGCCATTAAGGATCGAGTATATTAAAATATTTCAAGTGTGATGAAAACTTTTTGTAGAGCATACTTACGTTCAATTGCTCTTTTTGTTCTTTTTTACTGAAAAAGTCGAGATGCGCAGAGCAACGCTTCGACGCCGGAAATCTCCTAGCGGATGGCGGAGAGAGCCGAGCGTCGTTATCGTTGCTTCTCGCCGCTTTTGCGGTTTCTTTGACGTAGCTTCAATGCCAAGAAACGATGACAGCAAGTGAAGTGAATCAGGACAAAAGCAGCAACATCATTTTGTTCGTTTACATTGCCATAGTAATTTGGAAGTGTTAAAACATTTTATACGTTTTCAAAAGTTTCTTTTGATTTTCTTATTTGCTTTACATTATCCTTTGTTATCTTCGCTCACTCTCTCTCTCTCTCTCTCTCTCTCTCTCTCTCTCTCTCTATGTCTCTCTGTCTGTCTGTCTGTCTCTCTCCCTCTCTCTCTCTCTCTCTCTCTCTCTCTCTCTCTCTCTCGTATTTTATTGATTTCATGTGTTCTACAGGCAGTACATTCCCTTCTTGCCACTACATTGCATTTCTTATTCATCGTAGTTCATTTTGCAGAAACTCGCTGACTCTAATGGCGACGCGTCACAGTAACGCAACGTCCCGCGTTTCAGCAAAACAGTTGGTGTAGAGAACAGTTGTCAGAAGGCAACGATGACAACATTGATTTTACCCAGAGCGGATAGTTCGTACTTACTACTACTTTGTAAATGCTTCGAAAAACCTGGTCATTGCAACTGCTCATATTTGATAGTTTTTTGATTTACTTTCATTACAACTATTTGGACGTCACAAGTTTCGAGATCAAATAATTTATATTAGCAAAAGATTATCAATAATTACAACATATATTACGTGTCTCGTATAAGTACCCGTTTTGAACGTATGTGGTTATTGAGTAAAACCAGTAATATAACATATTCTGACTTCAGTAGGAACTAATTCCATTAGTAATATGAAACTCTTGTAATTTTTTTCTAAATTTGATACACATTACATTTTAATTTGGTTTTGTTAGTGGTATTAGGACGTTAGCCAGATAAATCACCTTGAAGTCATTGTACTGAATTCAGTGTAATGTTGATTGCGGTTGATGTAGCAAGAAGGGGCGGAGACAGGGGAGGGGACAATGGCCATAGCCACGATTGCGACGGACGCGCCTGCGTTTGTATGGCGCAATGTCTTCCCGTACTTCGAAACGTCGCGTCGATTGTGGCTGCGAAGTACTCGGCGGCGGAAGTGGCCTGTGGGGACGCCGCCACGCCGCCGCCACGCCGCCGCCGCCGCCGCCTCTGTCGCTACCACCGCCACCGCCGCCTCTGTCGCTACCACCGCCGCCGCCGCCGCCGCCGCCGCCGCCGCCGCCGCCGCCGCCGCCGCCGCCCCCGGCCACCGCCGCCGCCGCCGCCGCCGCCGCCACCGCCGCCGCCGCCACCGCTGCCGCCGCCGCCGCCGCCGCCGCCGCCGCCGTCTCCGCCGTCTCCGCCGCCACTGTCACTACCACCGCCAACGCCGTCGCTACCGCTGCCACCGCCGCCGTCTCCGCCGCCTCCGCCGCCACTGTCACTACCACCACCAACGCCGCCAACGCCCGCCGCCACCGCCGCCGTCTCCGCCGCCTCCGCCGCCACTGTCACTACCACCACCACCAACGCCGCCAACGCCGCCGCCACCGCCGCCGTCTCTGCCGTCTCCGCCGCCACTGTCGCCAACACTTCACCAACACCGCCGCTGCCGCCGCCGCCGCCGCCGCCGCCGCCGCCGCCACCGCCGCCACCGCCGCCACCGCCGCCACCGCCACCGCCACCGCCACCGCCGCCTCAATCGCCGCCGCCACCGCAACAGCCGCCACATCCGCCACCGCCGCCACCACCGCCGCCACTGCCGCCACCGCCGCCACCGCCGCCACCGCCGCCACCGCCGCCACCGCCGCCACCGCCGCCACCGCCGCCATCCGCCGCCACCGCCGCCACCGCCACCATCACCGCCATCGCCATCGCCACCGCCACCGCCACTGCCACCGCCACTGCCGCCGCCACCGCCATCGCCACCGCCACCGCCATCGACGCCGTCAACTGAAGGAAGCCTAAGCAGGAAGAGGGGCGAGGGGGAGGCAGATATGGTGCGCAATTACTCGCCGTTGGCCGGGCAGTGTGCGGCGAGTTGGCGCGGCAGCGGGTTCCGCCGGGAAAACGAGCTCTGGGGCTGCTGACCCGGCCGGGAGTAATTCTCCTCCCTCTTGAGCCCAGGCTCCGCCATTCCCCGCTCTGCCCTCTCCGCCCTCATGGGCCTCCTCGGCCGCCCTAGGGATCTCCGCTCGCAGAGCCGCTGCCCTCGTCAGCCTTTCCCGCTCTGCCTCGTGGAACTTTGGATGAAGGGCTAAGGAAGTAGAGGGAACAAATACTAACAGATTCAATCACAATAATTTGTTGTTAGTTTTTTAGTTAGTTGGAACAAGATTTTCAATGCTGTACTACACTTATTCGAGCTGATGCTATTCTAATAATTATTTCTCCATTCAGTATTACTGAAGATTGTTTTCTCATCAGATGTTTGGGTAACAAGTGACGCATTTTCCTCCTTCCGTATTGATTTTTACGTTAGTTAGTGTAGAAAGATAACACGCGATTTAATGTTTCCCACTTACCGAGGCACTGTTATTTCCGGATTCCATGAGGGGATACTGGAGACTTTGCTATTATAACAAATCTCATTTTGGTAACTGTCCGTTATTATCCAGCTGTCGTGTATTGTGTCGTACTCTCTTGCTGGCAATTCTCATTGTCCTCCGACTCACACTCTTAAAGAGACAAACGGCCATAACATTTTAAATCTGTGAATATACAATGTTGTAGTTTTCAGGAATAATTAAGGAGATATTTGCATACTCGGAGGCGTTGTCGCTGACTGTTGGTGCAGCGGGGGCCTTCGCGTAAGAGGATTAGCGCTTGTTTTTCGTGTAAACACTGGCGAAGAGCTGACGAAATAATGTAATGCCCGAGAGTATGCGCGGATTCATCAGTGGGATTGCGTCCCATGACGGCGCTTGAACGAGGTTGGGCTGGGAGGCGAGGGACAGATTGGGATGAGATTGGGCAACCTGTTCTTTACTTGACGAGAAAAAAGACGGGGGATCCCACATTTTCTGGAATATTAAAGTCTTGTAAAATTTTCTTTAGATATTTTGTGAAAATATTTATTAAACAAAAAAGATACTTTGTTTTTTGTGGAATGTGTATATTTATTAAACAAAAAAGATACTTTGTTTTTTGTGGAATGTGTAGTTATAATAAAGTCAATATTTGTTTCTTTCTAAATGGATATAGATATTTATTATTTCTGCAGGTAGATTTACGCATCCTAGTGGCAGAGCACTACAATTTACAAACATTGCAATTAGGAATATTAATACAAAGTTACTTTAAATTATTTTGAAATAGTAATAAAAATAATAATATAATAGCATCAACTCTAAATTGTAAGTCTATCCTATACAGATATTTTATATTAATACATACAGGACTTTATAACTACACTGCACGGTGCAGATTCAGCTAGTACATCGATGCCCTTTTGAACCTTTAAACGTGGGAGTCTACGTAACGTATATTAAAAGATTTGTTCAAGTGGCAAACAATATTTCAGTACCATCACTGCGTATGCACATATCACCGCGTAGGTCTGACTATATCATGATGATTTGCAACAACAAAGATCACGCACGAAACGGCTGCGCACACGCCCTATAACAGCGCATTTCTACAGTGTCTGGCCAAACAGAACGTGTGATTCATGGCACTCGGGATATTCGCAAAACGCGCTGTTTGTTCTGAACGCGCACGCCGGGCGTGGCAGCGCGCTCTCGCGATCGCGCGTCGGATTAACAAATGCTGCCCGCTGGCCGCAGCGGCGCCGCGGCTCCGGAGAGCGCTTCAGTCACATCGATCTGGCCGGGTGGGGGGAGCCAGAACATCGGCAGAAAGATCGCGGGGGCGGATGAGCTGCGCCGGTTTCACATTTGCTCTCGCTGAGGCATGCACGCCGTGCTGCTGCGGGCGAATACGACACGCACATAGATTGCTAGGATTCTCTTGTTTGAATATGAGAAACGGTGGTTGTATAGGATTGAAAACGAGTGTAATTTAGCTGCCCGGAGGATTGGACGACAAAAATTGCTTTCACAAATTTTCAGATCTGTTGAGATCTGAGAGATCGCGAGTTGGATGTATGTAGAGTACAGTATGGGAGTATCGTTGGTATTGATACATAGTATTATAATGCAGGGAAGAATAAGATGTAAAAATGTCTAAATAAACTAGTAATTGAAATAGGAAATAAAACGGTCCCAATAAAAATTATTTTATCATTATGTTTGGACAGATAAATCGTATACCCAAATAATCATATCTCAAGAAAAGTGAAGAGTAAATAAATACATTGAAAACCTACAGCAAAGAATCTAATGTTTCTCAGCAATCTGCATGAACAAACACAGGGCTTATAACGCCAATTGCTACAACTTATTCGTTCCATGAAAACACTACACACACTTTCCAGTATCACTCTCTGAGCAGCCAGTCATGATTGCAAAATATTTTTTTCATATTTCCTCTACCTTTTGCTTACATGTTTCGTACGGTCGCTGAGAAACATAAAGGCATATGCACAACAATATGGATGTATAAAATCGTGCTATAGTGAAAACGATGATTTTACAAATCAGTAATAGGATGAATTGCAAAAATGTTGAGATAATCCTCTTTTATCGAAACTGGAATCTCGGGCTCGGAGTTGACCACCGGAAACAAATGAAAATTAAAATGGAATGTCAAAAACAGAAATACAGACGTCGGCGTAAAAGAACACGGAACGGAGAGACTAAACGGATCGAGTAATACAAAGTCGCCTGCCTGTCTAACTAGAAGGATAATCACTACACAGTTGCGACGAAGATACGGAGAGGCAGATAAATAAAGAATACCATGACCACATATTTTCCTCGAACTAATTTCCCTAACCACAAATTCCTCTGTAATTGACCGCGTTTGTAATGGCAGACGCAGGCCTGGGACATGAGCAGTCGAGCCATCGCGAAACCACAAATTGCTCAGATGCATAGACACCCGTCACATTGACTCGCGTTGCAATACACATTGCAGAGAAGCGAGAGAAAAAAAAGTCCGAGAATGGAATATGGGATGCCAGGAACGGGTGCCGGCGGCCAAGCACAAGGCAGAGGGAGGGAGGCTGGGCGGTGGGGGCGGCGGCGGGGCCGGGAACTCAGCGACGCGGCAGCGCTTCCGGACCAGCGCCCCGGAAAACAAGCGCCGTCCAATCAGCGCGATTGTTTGACGTGCATATTGACGGAAGGATTAGGGGCGAGCGGCGCGGACGAACGGGCAGGCAGGGAGGTTGGCGGCGGCCAGCGAGTCACCCGCCGCCTCGCTCACCGACTGCCCCTCCCCTCCCCTCCCCCGCCCTGCTCACGGATTCTCTCGCTCCGCCGCGGCGGTCCGCCGGCGAGCGAGCACTCTCCCCAGATGAGCCTTTCACCTGCAAACCTGACCCAGTTCCGCCACACGGGAACGGGAACGATCCAGACATGGCTAGCGGCTGCGAGGGAGCGAACTCTTGTGTCGCTTGAACTTCGCGGTGCATATTCAATGATTCTGGACCCGTTGTAATTATATGTCTAATGGTGTGTGAGTTTGGGTCACTGGAATGAAAACACTTTACATTTCCGACATTGCTTTAAGGAAATGGTGCATTATACATATTCTTGTATATAAATGTTTTATCTGTTCTATAGCCCTGATGAAAGCCAAATATATGGCCGAAACGTAAGCAATGTAAAGTGTCTGTTTCCTTTCTAGTGACCCAAACTCAAGATCTAGTATTAGACGTATTCCCGGTGTGTGTAAATTGGGGACCAGGAGGAAAATAAAGAGTTTAACACAAGTGAAATGGGGACCGACCCAGAGAAGGGCATACGTAAATTCGGGAGAGACTACCTATTCTCCATCCAGGTAAAAGTGGAAAGTGACACTTGAGTTTGAAGAACCTTTTCATAGCCATGGTTTTTTAAAACACAACTTCATTTCCAATTTTCCAGACTTAGGACTGCCATTTTTCTTTCGAAATGTGGTTTGGTTCAAGTTGCTTTTCATTCAGTTGAATTATTCGTTGATTAGATGAATTCTGCCTATCTTACCATTCTTGTATTCTTCCTTTTTCTCAGCTAATATTCTACAACGGTGAACATGACATTTTGACACACTTCTAGTGCTTTCATTGCTTTTAATTTTGATACAGGAGGTAGTCTGGAAGGTTTTCAATGATGCACAAGAAAAAGCAGAACAGCAGCGTGGCGGCGGCCCCTTTAACGCGCTTACTTGCTCAAACAGTTCTTTTCCTTACCTGGGTTACGTAGTCCTCAATTAAAATGTAGAATTAGAAAGTAAGTTAAGCGAGAAAAGATGAAGGGATTATTTGGTCCCCAATTTACATACGGTCGAACTTCCGAACCATGAACCCTCTGATGCCTTTGGTCGACGGATGGCACGCGCTGCCAGCATGTGTTTGCGCAATGCTGCTGGGATTCGCAGTGGTGAATATTATGAGAGATGTGCAATTTGTGCGGATATCTTGTGCGCGATAAATTGCACGATCTGCTGAGTTGGACAGGGCTGCAATGAGCTCTTGGATACATGCTCAATCGGTGTTTGATCTTCGTTAGTGTGTATCGCAGTTGGCGGATTTGTTAATTTCACCGTAAACCCTGTTACATGAATGATATGTTTTATTTGTTTAAAAAATGATAAGTTTTAATTTTTGCATGTTGCAGCTGTTCCATTACAGGCAAAAATGCCGAGTATTTTGTTGTATCAACCACTTTTTAGGATAAACATAAATTGCATGCTTCTGCAGTGAAACGGTTGACTTATCGGACTGGTATGAAGCTTGCGGGTTCAAATCAGATCGAAATCATGGATTTTTAAGGGCGAAAAATCTTCATACGCCTTGCTTCGGCAGGGAAGTAAAGTCGGTCCCATGTTGTAGATTTACTGCATGTAAAGATATTAGATATAAATATACTTACTGCATATAAAGATACTTAGACCTATGGTTTCAATGAAGCAACGATGTTTAAATATTTCATTAATTTTAAACAAAAATATTCTGAAAGTCTGTCCAAATCCATACATCAAATGAAAAAATACCACCATTATTTTCTCGAATAGTCGAATGGTGTTTGTATGTTGTTTCTGAAATTAAATTGCCAAGTCTAAAAGTCCTGACTTTTCCTTCATTCCTCGGATATTGCATAACTGCATCTTTTAATATAGAACACACTTCCAGATCTCCCTAATTATTTTTCTAGTTAATTGTTGAAACTGAATTGCATGTGAAGGTGTTTGCAAAGGATTATCTTCTCAAAAAATCACCGGCTTGTATATATATGAGGGCATCAATGACTGTAACTGCAGTGCCTCTGACCGGAAGGACCTAAGAATCGAGTTGCAAGATTTTAGAAACACTAGACTGCTACGCCGAATTCAGTTGATGGCTGGAGAATTCTAGCGGCTGACTGTTCCGATCGGTAGTTTCCCGTAGCGTGTCTGAACAACACCAAGCTCATGCCAGAGCAGTACCTTAACAAATGGCTAACTAGCTTGCTATGTCGAGTTCTGTCGCTTTCTGGAGGAGAATCCGAGCGTCCGGCTGCTCTGATCCATAGATTTCCGTGGTTTCTCCGATCATCATCAGGATCAGTACCCTAGCAAACGGGCCACGGAAGCATGCGCTCTTCCCTTCCGCTTCCTTGTCCTTTCCTCACCCCTTACTTACACACACATTTCCATACACTACACTACACTACCAAACATGCCGGGAGACCTGTCGGGATCATACAGCTTGGTGCCCTACTGGTGGGAAACACCTGGTTGGGAAATACGTGTAGGACAGTGCCGAATCTCTCCATCCAGTAGGGGAAGATGGCCGCCATCTACCGCGATAAAACTGCACTACACTTACGAGACTAATCCCCGTAGCAATTGATGCGCCTGGAAAGACCATTCAATCGATCAAAAAATCAATCACCGTTTCACCTAGGTTTGAGAAAATTCTTAATGTCTATGGTTTTTAACTTTGAATATTATTAAAGTAGTCACCGTCATCCATGTCATAACATGGTTCTGAACTACATAGGGCGTCACACTGCGTGTGTCGTCTGCAGCGCCTGATTACATTTACTTACTTCCGACAAAGATAAAACAATGGTTCATTCCATCTTCCTAGTAGTGTGGAATCTCTGTAGTTTCCGTCAATATATCGAATGTTGTTAGAGACCTCTTTCCTCCCACACTATAACGGATGTAGGAGATGGAGATAAATTCCAGTTATCGGTATTCGAACAGGCACGATTCGGGAAATTCCACTAATGCGGAATTTCCATTTACCAGCGTTACGAGTGTTCGTATCGTGAAGAACTCGCAGAAACACGCACAGATGCTTGGCGGCGGGAAATTTGCTTCTCTCCTACCCACCCACGCGTTTGCCCGCCCCCAGCTTCGCCCACAATCTTCTCCCCCACACATCGTCCATTTCCACATTACTGTCACATCGTCCTCCTCATGCGCTTCACACAACTCTTTCGTTACGTCCACAGTCTATCGCCAAATGCTCAGAGCCCACCGCCCCGCCCACTGCCAATCGTTCACTGCCCATCTCCCACTGCTCACTACCCATGGCCCACCGCTCACTGCCCATCGCCCACAATCCATTGCCCATCGTCTGCCGCTCAACGCAAAATTCCCAATGCCCAAATACCCACCACACACACTTCACCACCAATTCTCTTTTCTGAATTCGAAACCGTCCTTGCAACGCAGTCCACCCGCTCCTCCTTCCCCGCCGTCCCCAACCTTAACTTGCTTATCTCGCCCATTGCCATGGTATCTGCAGACACTCCGACCGGGACGTTCTAGGGTTCGAGACCCGAAAGTGGCAGGACTTTTACTTTAGCTAAATAGCTGGGACAAATCCAGCCGCTGTCTGAAGGAGTCCGGCTACTCTCATCGATATTTTTTCGAGGTTTTTCCAATGAATACCAGAAGAATGCCGGAGCAGTACCCTCACAAATGGGTCATGAACCGCACGCATTCTTTCCTTCCTCTTCCTTCTTCCATCTCCCCTTTCTTACTTACACTTTTACTTACTTGAACTAAACTACCACACATGTTGGAAGATCAGTCCAGAGCTTAAAGCTTTTCGGTGAGGAAGGTTACTGGAGAGAGAATTGCGCCACAAACTGATGTGGAGGTCGACGCCGGATCTCAGCATCCAGTAGAGGAACGTTGCCGCCTCCACGTGTGAAAACACTCACTACACTAACAAGGCAAAGGACCACAGCAAATGACGTGTCCCGAAACATCCATTAATCAGTATCGTAAATCCACCTTCACATCCTTCCACATTTACATCCACACTCACCCACCCAGACGTCACAGCACGGCGGCCAGGCGTGCTCGCTCTGATTTTTTCCGACGTGCGGGCGCGCGCCAGGCGCTCACAGAGTGGCGGGGTATTGCATTACGGCGCGCGGCTTCATTAGCTCTGTGTCGTTTTCCCCGGCCCTGCCTGGCCTGATTACGTGAAACGCGCGCGCGAGCTGTCTGGGCGATGGATCCGATTCGCTGACTCCGTTTAACGAGCTGAGCGCCAGCGCCAGGGCCGGAGTGCGACCGCCCCGCGACCGCCCCGCGACCGCCCCGCGACCGCCCCGCGACCGCCCCGCGACCGCCCCGCGACCGCCCCGCGACCGCCCCGCGACCGCCCCGCGACCCTGCGACCGCCCTGCGACCGCCCTTGCGACCGCTCCGCGACCGCCCCGACTGCCCGCGACTGCCCTTCGCGACCGCTCCCGCGACCGCGCGCGCTTTCGCGACGCTCCCCGACCCCCGCGACCCCCCCGCGACCCCCCCGCGACCTCCCCGCGACCTCCCCGCGATTCGATTCCTCCCGGTCCGGGATCCACTTGGGAGTCACGTGACAGTGGCGGGCGCGCGCCACGCTCCTGAGCTGTGAAGGTTTCTCACTCGCCGCGTCGTTTGGACGTAAACGCTCGTGTGCGTCGATAGAAGAGACGCGGACACGGATTGGTCTGCTGGCTCCGTGGTGTTGCGCTCCTCGATCACTATGATACATTCAAGTGGGTCTCCGGAATACGCCCAATAGCACCCACGGGGTTAATTGAAAAGAGTTCAAGGGAGCATGTCCATGAGATGAATAGACACACGGGACGATGTCGGTTACATTTGGTGTACAAAAGTACCTGAGAATTCCAAAAAAAAATTCTTTCTTTAAATATTAAATTGTATAAAATGTACGCCTTTGTTGGATATTGTATTACTGGAATATTTTTTTATACAATTATAATAAATATTTTTCGAATAAATTTAAATGTTCTCAGATTGCCAAAGTGTATTAAATAACATTAATTTTTTTACATTTTCAGGAATTTTTGTTTTTTTAATTAAGGATTAGAAAAAGGAAAGGATACTCAATATTTGCTTTACGATGCCTTTTCAGTTGTTTATTCTGGAGATAAAGAGGAAAGGACTATGAATGTTAAACCGTTGTCAGAAAACTGTACCAGAATGATGCAGTTTTTCAACAGCCATATTCTACAGCCTTTGCTCTCGCAACTTTTTCTTCATTATCCTCAATGTACTCTTTCTACTTCCTGGTAACTTTGCATATATTAATCTTTTGCACCATGCTCCTTTCCTTTGACCCGTCTTCATCACTTCTTACAAAACACATATCCGCTGGATCAGACTATAGGTATGCCTGCCGATGCGAATCAATCGATACCTTCAAATTCACCACATTACCTTCCCGTAGGTGATGCCTTTTCCAACCTTTCCTGAATAGTTGAGTGCACTATCATCGTCTAGAGGTTGAAGCCACTGCCATCGCCGTCTCTACTGCCATCGTCACCGCCACCGCCGCTACCGCCACTGCCGCTGTCACCGCCACCGCCACCGCCACCGCCACCGCCACCGCCACCGCCACCGCCACCGCCGCCGCCACCGCAGCCGCCACCACCGCCACCGCCACTGCCGCCGCCACTGCCGCCGCCACCACCACCGCCACCGCCGCCGCCACCGCAGCCGCCACCACCGCCACCGCCACTGCCGCCGCCGTCACCATCCTACCACCGCTACCGCCAGCACCCCTGCTACTACCACCACAGCCACCGCTGCCACGCCACCACTAACACCGCCAGCGCCATCACCACCGTTACCACCAGCATCACTACCACCACTATCACCACCACTTCCGCCGCTGCAACGCCGCAGCGGTCGTCTCTGAGCCGCCTGGCGCGCTTTCTCCCGTGCCTTGCCCTCGCGGCACAGCGCCCCGCCCCCAGGGAGCAGCGCGGTCGCATCCCGGCCCCCCACCCGCGGCCGTCGCGCCGAGCCCCGTCTCGCCGGTTTACGAGCTCCTCCTTGGGATGAAGATCTCGTTCCATATTTTACAGCGGGCGCTGGGGCGCCGTCCGCCGTCCAGCCGCCGCGCCGCCGTCCGGCGCAGCGGCCGCGGCAATTACGAGGGCGCGCTTCACTCTGCCCTGCGCCTTCTGCCCCCCGCCCTGCGCCAACGACCCCGCTCGGCCCGGTGGCACCTCCGCCTGCTCCACCTCTGGCACCGCTTCATCTCCGCCTGCACTGCCACCGCGACCTCACCTGCGGCTGAGATGGCGCTTCTTCGTCTCCTCTTCCTCCTCCGACTACCCACACCGAAGCCTCTTTCATTTCTCTCGCCACTTCCATCCCCGCGACTGCCTCCGAATTCCCCTGCCGCACTATCTCCACCTCCGCAACTGCCCCTGCTTCGCTGAGTATTCCGCCTCTGCCCTCTCTTCCTCCTCCGTCTCCTCCGCTTCCCCTGCTACCCCCTTTGGTTATCCTGTTCTCCGCATTCACATCTCCTAGTGCTTCTGTCACTTCCTCTGCCGCTGCCTTCGCCTATATGTTTTAATAATCCCCGATGCCTCTTAAACCTCCGCCTCCGCCATCTCCTCCACCTGCAGTGCTGCCACTACCCTAGTCTCCGCTAATTCACACGCCACCGCTGACTCCGGAGGTCTTTTAAGCCATTTCCACCGCCACCTTCCCCGCCTACACAATTGCCACTACCCCAGTCTCCGCCAACTAATCCGCCTCCGCTGACCTTGTAGGTCTCTTAAGCCATCTCCGCCGCCACCTCCCTCGCCTGCACTATTGTCATTGTCTCAGTCTCCACCTGTACTTCACCAGTCTCCATAGGCGTCTTAAGCATTCGCCTCCATTTCCTCCATCTTTACTACTACCACTGGCTCAGTCTTCGCCACCTCATCCGCCTCCGCAGTCTCCGCAGACCTCTTAAGCCTTCACATTCTCCATTTCTTCCACCTGCACTACTGCCACTACCCCAGTCTCCGTCATCATCACCTCTTTGCCAACCCCCGCCCCTCCGGTGACGTCGCTGCCTATCTAGGCGTTTGCCTGCCGGACGTCTCTCTGGAGGCGCTCGTGAATGAGGTCGCGCTACGAGGCACTTTGCGCGAGACGTAGTGGGCTCCATTAAAAACACCCACGTGCAGTCGGTGTGATGATGCGCGGCAATTTCTTTGCGCAAGATGAAGCCAGAGCTCTTCTTAGCCGTGGATGTTTTTATCTCGAGTGGTGAGAACTCTTTATTTGGTGAAGGTTTACATCGGAGGCTCCTTCCTACTCTCAAGAGACTTCGGTAAATCGATTTTCGTGAGGCCCAAGAAAAGTGTTAGAAGAAATTTCTTCTGCGGATTTTATAATGTGGTATCTACATTCATTCTCGATTATAAAATACGGTTGTGAATATTCTCCGTTGTACAACAACCGCTTTCAATTGCAATTCCAAAAACCGTCGTATAATTGTTTTCCTCGTAAATTTTTTGCTTTTTATAAAAAATGTTTTTCTGAAATAGTTTGTATAAAATTGCACTAGTTTATAAGTGTACGAAGCATCGAAAAGACAACTTATTGTAAGGTATTTATTTGTTACGGGTGCTTCATAGATGACTCAAACCCTAGCAATGCTGAGTTTGCGTCAAATTACATCTTTTTTTAGATGTCAGGTAGTTTTCGAAGGCAACGGACTACCATCAGTAGAAAATGTCATTTGTCGTAGAGCGTATTCAAATGTTAGTGATGAGAAAACATTGCTAGCGCTGCGTGGTGCCTCTATCCAAACTATCCATGTTAAACTTTTAGATTTGTGTATTCGTAGTAAAAAGGCACTTTTTAATAGTTTTCCATAATTTTTGTATTTTGTTAGTAGAAAGAATCCATACAATAATTTTAATTTTTCATATTGATTTCATAATTATGTTTAAATATCGTGAATATAATGAAGTAAGTCCGAAGAAAGCATGTTATTCCATAAAGGCAGTATAGTAATCCACTGCGTTTTGTCTTTGTAGGTAACTGAAGCCTGAACAAATTTTTCTAGGATTTTGCGAGAAAATGCAAAATGAATCCGAGTAAATATATTGTCAATCGAATAGTTTTGCCCAGAAAAATCAAATGAGCTACTCGTTTTTATTGTTTGTATATGTCGATAAAAAAGTTCAAAAAACTCTTCATATATGCTTAATACCTCCAAAATACCAGCAGTAGACGCGTCAGTACACGCGTATTTTTGCATTCTCCTTCACTTACGTAGTAAAGAGAAGGTGATGCGTCAAAAAACTGCGAGTTTTTGACAGATAAACGGAATCTTGATATCTTAAAAGTGAAACTTGTTCTTATATGTAGTAAATTGCTTCTTATAAGTTCTTGTAGATTCTTGTTGTGCAGTCTGAATTCACATTTTGTGGGTCCTTGATATTGCACACGTAATAATTGGTTGTTCGCAAAACGTCTGTCTGTCGATCTGATGTCAACGATAAGCCGGTAAGATCATTTTCTCAGCAAATGATATTACCTTGTTGATCTGGACGACCTCGAGACCCTGTTTGAAACATTGGAATTTGGGGTACTTTAGATAAAGCCTAAACATTTTCAAACTTTTCTCAAAAATGGCTTTAAGTTTTTGGATTAAATTTTTTTGGTTAATATTTTTGATTTTTACATTTTTGAATAGAACAAAAACATTTAAAAAATGGACCAGGTTCAAAACTTGCTGAATTTTTGAAAGTTATAAAAGTTAGAAATCATGTAGAGAAGTGTGTCTTTTTGTAGCACCACTAGTTTAAAAAGACTTTTTTGGCAAAATGTATTTATCTAAAATGAATTTTCTTTTGTTTTGTAGGTGAGTATTCAACAAAGCTACAAAATATCATGGTTGCGGGTTCCTTGCGTATAAAATATTCGAGATGGTCTTCGATGAGGTAAGTTACGCTAATGAAATTAATAATCGCTTCAAAGAATAGTATTTTATTTCTTTTCAAATAAGGCTTGAAAACTTTTTTTCGGTGTCGTTAGCAGGAAATATTCTCATGCCTCCACATTCCAAATTTAATTATTAAAATGTTTTAAATTATTCGTTGGCATATTTTTGTAATAATAGAATAACAGAAATAACAGTAATAACTGGAATTATTTCTGTTATTATTGTAATCTTTGTGTTACTTTTAAATCTATTGCTCAAAAATTATTTACTTCTCAATATTAAAATTCCTGCATCACTGAGAATTTTTCTCTGATTATTTCGTAATGAAGGGTTAACCCAACATCCACTCGACCCGCTATCAAATAATTTTCGATAAGCAAGTGGATTGTTCAACAGAAAATCATTGGAGACAAATAGTGATTAGAGAATGGTGCTTGCTACGCTATCGAGTATATATTGCCACAGGCTTGGTCCCAACGTCCATGTCTCTCATGGATAAGTCTCAAGGATTCAAATTCATAGGCATGTATTTGTAAGATTCAACTGTATTCAAACTATAAGTAAACTCATGCTGTTAACAATATTCACATCCGAATAGTAGTTTTAGAGGGTATAATACTCGCAATAGACCATAATAGACACAATAAAAAACAATCCCTGCTGCTTGAAATGCAACCATTCAAGAATATCAGCTACGGCTACAGTAAGTACTACAGTTGTAGTGAATAGAAAGAAAATATATCACCCTTTCCGTGAGAAATTACAATAGAATATTATATTCAAAAATCGCCCATATTTATTGAAACGTATCTGCATTGGCCAATTGTATAGGAATGGCAATGATGTTTTCAGAAATGTTAATGAGAAATTTGAACATTTTCGACTAAATTAACATCTCCATTAATGAATTATTGTCACTTATTTTCCATTTTCATATTTCAAATGTGTCAAAAAGTTATTTCGTTCGCAGCGTTTCGCGTGTCTTTACAACTCGGCGTCATGTGAATTTACTGAAAATATTGTGTAATACAACATGCGAACGCAGAAAGCAATATGTTGAAGTGTATTTACTTTTTATCGTAAAAGGAATATGAGAAATTCGAAGCGAAAACCAAACAACTACATCCGCGTTACTCTCCTCCAAAGCAAAAAGAGAAAGCCAACGGAATATGTGTATATTTCATGTGTTCAAAATTTGCAACTAAACAATGTTCTTTGAAATATATTTCAATTTCTTTTATACACTTTTTAATTACTCCCACGTGTAAACAAAAACAACAAACTGCAGCTACGGATTGTGCTTTACTTTTTTGTATTTACACTATTTAAACGTTGAAAAAATCCAGTGTTTCACAAAATATTCTATACCATATATTTAGCCGCTGGCTGAAGGGATAAATGGCAATGACTGACTACAACTGACGAGTGCTGCCTAGATTGAAGGGGGATTACTTCAACGGTTCGACGTCAGTACCCAGTTACGTAAATGTTGTAACGAATTGCAACAGAACTTAAAAACGCTCGTTGAGAGAGAGCGAAGAAGAGAGTGGAAGCAGCAACAACGGGGCCTCCTCCGGTCGCGTGCTTCATTGGTTGATCAATACCACGCCCACGACGCTCGTTGCGCTTGTGGTGTCACGCCGGGAACGGACATGGCGTCTAAGTGGGCACCCGCAGACCAACTCCCGCGACGTCGTATCCATACACCGGGAGCGGTGGCTCAGTGCATCCACTGATGTCACTGCAGTGCCTCTAACCAGGAGGTCCTAGGTTCAAGACCCGACGACGGCAGGATTTTCGACACTAACTTTCCAGCTAGATCGAATTCAGTCGCTGGCTGGGGGAGAATTCTAGCGGCTGGCTGATCTGGTCGGTAGCTTTCCATGATTTCTGCGATCAACACTAGGCGAATGCCGGAGCAGTACCCTAACAAACGGGCCACGGACCGCGCGCGATCTGTCCTTCCTCTTCCTTGTCCTATCCTCACCCCTTACACACACACACACACACACACACACACACACACACACACTTACATTAACATGTACTTCACTACCACACATGCCAGGAGAGCGGTCAGGAACATATCACGGCAGGGGCGGTGCCCAGTTGGTGGGAGATACATGGTTGAGGAGAACCCTGCTAGACGGTAGGTCGGCGCCGGATCTCGCCATCCAGTGGGAGAAGATCACCGCCACCTCCTGATGAAAAAAACATGTATTACACTTACGGGACTAATGATTATGGTAGTTGACGCGCCCGGAATCAGAAACCAGCGACGTCGGGGGTCAGTTCGCAATCAATCGCATCCATCTGCCCTCACGCCCTCTTGCCCTTATCCCCGTTCGCCCTCGTTCTCGTCCGCGCTTGCGCTTTTCCGCTATTCTCGTGCCCGTCCTCACGTCCCTGCACCCTTCTCCCCCACCAGCCATCCCTAGCTCCTTTTCTCCCTTGCTTTCTCCTTCCTTCCCATTCAGTTTTGCGCCTGTTCTCTCTCGTTTTTCTGGGCCCACTTTCCTCCTCACTCTCGCTCCCTACTTCTCTCGATCCCTCCACCCCTCTGTCACTCTGCCCGCGAAGGATCGCTCCCTCCCTTCTCTCCTCCCTTCCTCACTCCCTCTACTCCTCCCCTTCACCCTTCCTAACTGCCCCTTGTTTTCCTCCGTTCCATCTTCTTCCTTTCTCCCTCCCTTGCACCCCACTTCTTCCCTTCTTTAGCATCTGCCCTCCCTCTCACGCATGTTCTCCCTACCTCGCGCCCATCTTCAGTCGAACCCCTTTCTTATGATATTTTGATATTTAGATATTTATTTAGTCAAAAACAGTAAAAAAACTGTATGTGACGTGTGGGGGAGAAAATCATCTGCGCACGCTTTCTTGAGTTTCAGAATCTCTTCCCAACAATTTAACTATTAATAGCTGAAAGATGAAAAAATAATAACAATAATAATAATAATAATAATAATAATAATAATAATAATAATAATAAATTTTAAAAAGGGAGAGATTAATATTTAAAAAAACTGGATATTTTCAGTTTATATCAGTTCGCTTTCGCAACTGCCCTTTTACCCGACTCTTGGATCTTTTGTAGCCGGATCCTACCACTCAATTTTTGGTTCAGCTGTGAGTGTAAATACAGTAAATACACATAACACAAAATATATAGCAATTCAAACTTGATATTTTGGTAAGAAATTATGTAGAAATCTTACTAATTTCTTTTGTTTTTCATAAATTGTTTGGAGCACCGTCTAACCATGGTCAACTATCCATCCCGTCGCATGTAATATTTCTCTTATACATTCTAGCGCCACACTTCACCTACACATTTACACTATGTCTAACTAAAATATTAATTACTTTTAAAAGTATTATTGATATTTATATTCATTGAGAAATACATATTTTTTACCTCTGTTTTTCTCTAATTAACATTCAGGGACCACTTCCTTTCGTTTAAAGCAAATATCACGAATTTTGGAAATTGTAATTTTATAAGTATATGAAATCTTATAATATATTTTATGTAATGAAGCACACATTAGCATGGTGGATTTACTGCGGCTTCATATTTGATTCAGTTGAATTTCACATACTTTTTTCCTTTCAGATGTCAGATATTTCGAAACATTACAAAAACATGGTTTATACAATATTTTTAATATGAGTTTTGTTTTTCTTTATAAGTTATTATAATTATATAGAACATTATCGGTGCATTGTATTTTTTCCTTGTATTTTTCCTTAAGGATAGAACGCAATTACCGCGTACCCTCTGCACTCATGGCTGTGGACGTTCGATAAACTTCTTACATCATTCGCTCGAAGACATTTTCCCTCACTTGCGTGAACAGGAAATGCGGTGAAATTATAATGAACGCTGTTGTAATATTGCCCAATATACTTCATAGTTTGGTAATACAAGAAGCCGGTTTTTCAGACTGTAAAATGTCGCTACACAAACTGGAGCATACTTTAATTAGACACACGGAAGCTTGTTGAGGAGTTTCATTTCATTTACTCGTAGAGCTAGTTATAATTTGTTCGGTACTGTAAAAGTAGATGCATCTCTCATGCTACTCGAGCATATATATATTTTGAACTATGTGTTTGATTAAAATTGAACATTGTTATCGAAATGCTGAATTAATATTTTTTAATGGTACTGTTATAAAAGCAGATACGTTCAGTTCTTTTCTGTTGTGTGAAATTTTAAAATGAGAAGCGGTTTAACCCCGAAGAGCTCAATTGAGTCCTGTTCTCCATTAATATATTTATGAATTGTTAGTGATTACATGATAGAACGACATGACAGGTCTATTAACTGCCAGTTCCAATCGAGGAACCATTTAGTTGCGATTGAGGAACGACTAAGGCGCAAAGCGGTTTTAGAATGTAGTACAATGTCATATGTAATTACTGGCATACAAACTCCATGCTTGTCTGATCCATAGACGATAATTTTCTCTATTCACGTTACTTTCTATCCTCATTTTCGAGGTCTGAAATGGGCTTTAAAAGGGATGCAAAATATTTTCAAATCGTTAGTTTTGTTCTGCGCGTGTTTTATCCTGAAAGTTTGTAAATACCTCGTAAAAAGGAACTGGGGTGGATTCATTATCCGTGCGCCGCTGATAGGGCTTCACGAATAGTCGGCGCTTCGGGCAGATAACAAGTCGTTTGCTACGCAAATACCCTTGCGCTCGCTGGCCATGGCGCTAGTGCGCCTCTGGGAGCTCTTCCGGGGACTCTATTTTGACAGTCTGCATCCGAGAAGCCGATTTTATTCCGGTAAATTTTATTGTTAAACGCGGCGAATCTTTGCTTACACTTCATTACACTTCACACACTACTGGTCATGTTATTGTTAATCATTTTTTCCGCTACATTCCACAAAACTTTTAATAGATGAAAGACTTCCTTAGGAGTATGCGTCTGTTCTCTTTCCTGGTTTGGATACTGTTGTCAAGAAACCTATTGTAAAAACGTTCTCCCTCAAGTTTGGGCGTGCATTCGCTCTGACACAATCTTGGAGAAATTTGATTTACTTGTCCGAGAAATGAAGTTCAAGTAATAATTTCGGCCAATATTTCACAATCCCAGAAACAGAATGTGCAGCAAAGACGCGCTTAATACTTGAGGATCCTCTCGGTTGGTTGAGAATTATCTCGGTTGGCTGCTCTAATCGGTAATTTTTCGCGATATCTTCCATCGATGCCAGGCGAATGCCGGAGCAATTCCCTAACAAACGGGCCACGGACAGCGCGCGGTCTTTCCTTCCTCTTCCTTGTCCTATCTCCTCCCCTTACGTAACCTACATATACACTTACACTTACATGTAATACACTGCCACACCTGTTGAGAAACTACAGTCGGGACCATGGAACTTGTCCCGGCTGAGGGGGGGATTCTTCACTGGTGGGAGATACGTGGTTGTAAGAGTATAGGACAAGGAAGGGGAAGGAAAGATGGCGCGCGGTCCGAGGCCCGTTTATTAGGGCACTGCTTCGAAATTCTCCAGGTGTTCATCGGAGAAACGACGGAAAACTACCGATATAGCATCCGGCCGCTAGAATTCTCCTCCAGACAGAATTCTCCTTTAAAAATGACGTGTAGGCTGGCGCGGAACATCGCCATCCAGCGGTGGAGAAAAAACACTACTTTCTGGCGTAGAAATCATTTTACCTCTCCAACCCCGAAAAATATTATCAGGTCGTCCACAAGGTTCACCATTCTCACCCACACTAATCAATTTAAACACAGCTGACGTACCCACTACAATACACACTTAATTAGCACAATTCGCTGACGAAATCGCAATCTACAAGTGCAGCTCCTCACTTAAGACCATTACCGACAGGAAACAATATCAACTAAATAAAATAAACAACTGGTCAACATTGTGGAAAATCAAACTTAACCCAAATAAATCAACTGCTGAAATATTATCTCTAAAACCATTTTCCCACCCACCGCCATTACACATAAATAATCACACAATTCCATGAACACCACAAAATCAATCAGTGTAATACCTCGGGATGAACTTCGACACAAGACAACTGGAAAATAACATTACACTAAAACGACAAGCATAAATAAAAATAGCTCAACTAAAACTCCTTATCAACTCCGAAAACTATCCCTAACAAATGCCGTTACAGTTCAAAAAGCAAAAGTCAGACCATTAATGTTGAACGCATTTCCCTCTGGACCAACACATCTATTTTCAACATCAATAAACTTCAAATTGTACAAAATAGATTCCTCAGATTAGCAACACATGCCCTATGGTTCATCTCAAACGCCCAACTTCATTAAGAACTGAATATATCACCGATCAAACATATCTCCCACGTTTCCAAGAATTTTTTCTCCGACCTAAAAGCATTAAACTGAACTGACCACTAAAACCTGGTTTCTTTAAATGACTGCCCAACTGGAATCAAAAACAGATTCCCTTTCGAAGAGTTTCGTAAACATATTTTTTCCATTATTTGTTCACAGTAGGGGACGTTGTAGTTTCCTACACCACTGGTAATGTTCTTTAGTGTAAAGTTTAGTATAAGTTATAATGTAAGCCATCAAATGCATATGAAAGAGTAATATGTTACTGAACTGTGAAGTTTCCAAAAAATTTTCAATACATAAATTCATATAAAACAACCTTCACTATGCTAACGAGACAAATGATCATATCAGTTGACGTGCTCAGAAACATCAATCAGCCAATCAATAAACTACGCCTCTGGTCTCCCCTACCCGGTGCTGCCGCATCCTGCTATGGCTCCTTTCCAAGCGCGCTAATGAGTGGAAGCCATGAAACCGTAGAGGACGTCGCGCGAAACCAAATTAGCGAGCTTGGTAATCAATTGCGGTTCTGTAACGTTCTGAGAATTGGTGAGTCTGTGAGAACTGGTCTGAATACTTTGAATGCGATTGCAAGTTAGTACATTTTGTTTGTAACATTCTTTGAAATTTTTCGCTTCCACTATTTCTTATTGGCTTCCTGTTTTTTTCCTGTAATCGTAGTGAGGATAAATTATTAAGATAAAAATGATCTCTGATTGTTATTGCCATTGTAGATACATGCATTCTGTGATAATTCAATTCGAAACCAAAAGTATATTATAGTACAAAAATACCTACTTATGTTACTATCACTGTTGAATAATTTGCGATTATAGTTAAAATTAAAATTATTCTGAACGTAATAAAGTAAAATTTTATACATCAATGATCTCAAATAAAATGCAAACCGTTATCGTGAAATGCGGAACATTTTAAATAATTGTAAAACACCTTTAAAATGTAGTTGGGAAGATTGATATTTTACCCACTCAAAGTTAAATAAATAAAAGCTTCACTTTTAAAAAATTCCATTTAATACATACAATTATTAAAGTGTTTACCATGATTTAGTGAAAAACAAGTTTTTCGTACTTCTCGTAAATATAAATTGCATTTCCAGTAATAGTTTCTGTAACAATTTGTATAATATTTTTGGAAAAACGTGCAACAAGCAAACAAGTATTTAAGAAATGCATATGTTCTAAAATGTACAAAACTTTTAAAGAATCATAACGTGTTTATCTATACCATAGTTTAACAATATTTATCCATTAATTACTTCAGTAGGAACACTAAATTTAAATGAGATAATAAATTTAAATGAAGGTTATAAATTAATATTTCCTACAAATAATTGAATTCCTATTCCCTTTTAAACACTTAGATGTGTATTTGCACGTGTCGTAAAATGTCGCTGAGAAAAATCAACTAGCCCCGTTAAACACAGAAGAGTAAAACATGAGCTGTTCTGTTTGTAATAGTACAATGTTTCACAGTAAATATTATTAGTGTACACTTACTAATCTCTCAGAAAACTTCAAAACAATCTACAAAAAATCTTAGAAGTTTACTATTACAATCACCGCAAGTTATCTCTACACTAGAACTCACTGATCACCGCAAACTTTTAGGAGGCCTCACACGATTGACTGACTTAGCAAACATCAAAATATTGATTCTTTAAATGAAGTTTTCTCCCAAATGTCCTTTTAAAAATGTTTCTCTTAAAATCACGGTAATGTGCTTGACGCACGTAGTACGGTGTTGTTGGGTCATCCTTCAAGTGTTTCTATCATGGCGACACAAAAACAAGGTATTGTGTTGTGTTTCATAGCTATGGAGAAGACATTTTACAGGAATATTTCCATCATTCGTAATAACAAATCTTTTCAACTCGTAGTTGAAATTTAAGTTGGAATATTTAAGCGTGTCTCTTGTGGTAACAAGTTTTTAGCAAATATTCATGATAGCAGAATCTTACACAGTATGTATTTTTTCCTGTTTCATAAGTGCGAATTTTCAAATATGGCGACGAAACGCGAAACACTTCCTTCCGTGATCATAGAGGATTGCGTAATCGAGTATCAAGACGTGCGCTTTTTGATCACTAAGTCCCCCTCGGACCGCACCATCGACAAGTACATCAACACACTGCTGTCGTACAAGGTGAAAAACGTCGTGCGCGTGTGCGGCCCCACGTACAAGACGGCGCCGCTGGAGGCCATGGGCATCCACGTGATCGACCTGGAGTTCGAGGACGGGCGCGGGCCCTCGCCGGAAGTCGTCAACGACTGGTTCGTCCTCCTCCGGAAGTGGTTCCGCGAGTCGCCCGGGTCGTGCGTGGCCGTGCACTGCGTGTCCGGGTTGGGCAGGAGTCCGCTCATGGTGGGCCTGACGCTGCTGGAGCTGGGCATGAAGTCCAAGGACGCCGTGGATTTGATCCGCAGCCACCGCCGTGGTGCTCTGAATGAGTTCCAGGTTACGTACTTGCAACGGTATCGCCCGAAGTCACGTTTTAAACTGAGAAGCTAATACATAAACGACGTACAAATGCGTCGTGTATAACGTAAGGCAAAGATTGCTAATGTGATGCTGAGTTAAAATTATGTTTTATTAAGGAATGTTTTGTTATTTAACCTTGCCTGTTTTAAAGATAATTTTACGACTCATTTTACAAATATTTTAAAATTTTCATTATTCCTATAGAAAGGTATAAACCCATCAGTTCTTATTAACTGCTATAAATTTCTTCTTCGAAAATATGCAATGTAAGAGTTTTCGATGTAATATGGCCGGATTTTAAGGAATCCGCTAAGAATAGGCGCTCGCTCCTGGAGTTGGAAATCGAGCGTAAAGGTACCGTGTTTAATTTTCTGTCACTGGTCAGGAGCACTAAATGAATACCACATTGCGTACTTGCAGAGGTATCACTCTTATCAATCATATTTTCAACTGAGAAAATAAAGAATAATGAACGCTGATATCATGTTGTGTTCTAGGCATTAGAAAGCGGCACATGAAGATAGGCTGAAGTTTATGCAATAATGATTTATTAGAGGGTTTACTTTTCTCCAAACATGGTATTTGCTAGTAAGAAAAAGAGAATTGTGTGATTTTGCATGCAAACTTTCTTCCGCATGCAACATTTTTACTGTGAATTTATATTTATGTTTTATGTACTCTGAACAGAACACATTCACTGTTAATTCGAATATATGTTATAGAAATATGTTCAATGAAATAAATATCTCTCAAGAGTAGTTAAAATAAAAAAAATTGAGAAATAGAAAACAATTCGAAAAATATTTCAACGCTAAAAAATCCCTAATGTCCATTGTTGTAATTGTAACAAACATGTTATTTTTCCTGCGTCATTTGCAATTTTTCATTCATTTTGTTCCATATGCAACGAAGATAGACAATTTGATTACTTTCTAGCATTTTATTTTGATACATGTTTAAATTTAAATGCAATTGTTGCATAAATCGTTAACATGAATGAAAAATACAAAGGTATTATTTTGAATTGTATGTTATATGGCACCTAGCTCAGATTCAAAACATTGATTTTTACGTAAACAGTGAGTAGATAAAGATAAGACTTGTTGATATAATGATAAAGCGACAGGACGCTTTCACCGCCTGAGAGCCGGTTTTGAATCTCGTGATAAAATATTTGATTGCAGTCCGTTAGCTACGTAATATATTCTTAAATCACATCTCAATTTGTTGACGAGGTGGTTATATTTTTCGTAAATGTTTTTGGATATCAAAATTGTAATCGCTTTTATCATTGTAAAATATTCATTTTAACTCTAGTAACTATTATAATTAATGAATCTCGATTTCTTTTATGTTTTGTAGTTCGGACCGATGATGTGACTCAGTGAATGACTTGGTGATCGAGAAAAGTTTTTTTTTCTTTTGCATTGAGTCCCAAAAGATCGGTTCCTTGACCTTTCCCCATTCAGGTGAACTTTATGTGCTTGTTCGGGAGGGCTGGGCAGGAGGAGTCGGGGCGTGGCCTAGCGTGGCGAGGATGCGCGTGGTGTGGTTGGGGAGAGAGGGCGTGGCGGGGAGGGCCCGGCCGTCGCTGCAAATTGGCGGCGTGTAGCGACACGGTGGCGGCAGCCAGCCGCGTGACGGCCTTCGACGCCTGCTGCCTCCGCAGCCCATAAATCACACTCAAGACAAAGGGCCTCGGCGGGCGGGCGGGTCCGCCCTTCCGCCCGCCCATTCGCTGCCCTCCAGTCACGGGGAGGGGGTTGCAGCCCCCTCGCGTTGTCTGCCAGGGTCAAGCATTGATTTCTCAAAAACTATTCTCTTCAAGTCTGTTATTAGTTTAAACTAGATTTACATGGTGCGACTGGAAAATCTCTACGCGCTGGACGAAGCCAGGTACTCCTGTTAAAAATTCCATTTATATTGGTAGCAAACAGTTCGCTGGGAAAGAAGTGAAGGGGACTTCACTTTCAGCCTCTTTTATGATTGTGGTGAATGCGGTTTTTACGTTTTCTTTTGTTACACGCTGCTGCCAACATAATTTTTATTGCAAGCACCAAGGTGCCACTGTGGAGATATTTTCCTGGCGTGCTGTATGACTTTATGGAAATCACTGATATTTTAAAGCCCCCATAGAATAGAAAAGAAATGGAATGAAAAGGAAGTAGACATTTTATTTACATGCCATATTTTCTGTTAAATAGAATGAAACGGAGTTCGTAACCATGCAAAAAAATTTGGAACGTTATCTAAGAATGAATTTTAGAGATAACTCAGCAAAGAACCCCTGATTGTCTTTCTTTGAAGAAAAAAATATTTAGCGTCTAAAAAATCTCTATAAATACAATTTTTAGTACGGAGATCCACAATATATTTCATTGGTAGCATGTGCAACTTTTATATCAGTACCAGAGATTTTCCTAAGCCATCATGGCTATTCATTAAAATTGTCCGTCGTGTATGTGCACAAATGTTTCAATTATTCCTTTATTTTGAACAAATGTGATATCTACATGGTCTCTATATTACGCTTGGAAAAAGTTATATTATCTAGTGCAGTGTCCAGAACATGAGCAATACTCAATAATGTATCCAGAAAATAACTCGTGTTGTGAAAATGAGTGTTCTTGAAATGCAAGACATTATCTAACATCGCCTTCTATATTATTTCAGTAGTATACATAACTTTTTCGGCTCTCAGATTCAACCAATCTTTATAAATAAGGTCTCTAAAGAAAGATAATTTCACGAAGGCGTGACGAATTGCACTTTGACTTTCAAAATACGAAGAATTTATTTAAAAAACGCATCTAAATATGCGTACGCATAAACTAAGCGCGTATAGGCATAAATGAAGCGTTGTATGGCTTTAAATACTAATCTTTTGAGGCCATAGGCCATAAAGGAACGTTTGTCACACCGTATTCTACAGGATGAGATCTGCAACATTCTATTACATTTTTGCTCGTTCAACGTTTTCGATTCTATCCCACCTGTTCAGAGCCTGTAGAATCTGCAACTGTACGTGAAATTAAACTAATTACTTAATATTCTACGCGTCATAATTACACGGGTGTACCTCTCTACTCGGTAATAACGTTAAAGAAGAATAGTTTGTATTGATATGGTTGTTATCAAATACAAGGAGACATATGGAACAAGTGACGGATGATAAGAGAGTCTTGAGAAAAATACAAAATACAGGTTTAATATGGAAATGGAAAGATAGGGAAGAGGGTGGGGTTTAACATGCGAGAGTTCTCGTGCGGTGCACTAATCTATTTTATTTTCGTATTTGTTCGTTAATGTTCATCCACAAAGGTTGTTCATTAATGTTCATCCACAAAGGTTGTTCATTGTAACATTCACTGAACTCACTTGATGAAAATAAAGACGATTGTTGAATCATTTTTGCAACATAATGTAGGAAGAACATAAAATCTTTCCTGCAATAATACTCCCAATACGCATTCTTCATTACAAATTACTAATTGAAGAAACATAACTCACGCTATAATGTAATTTGATGCGCTGTTCAATAGAAATTTATTTTGAATTCGAAATTAAATGTTAGATATAAATATGATTTTTATGTTAAAATATTTTAATGAAGTCTAAACAATTTTTTAAAGATCTAAAAACGATATTCAGAACAACGGATGACTTGTATTTCGTCTTGTTATTGTTTTATTGTTTTACGAATAGAAGCCGATTTAATCAATTTGTGTGATGGACAGAAGTGATTACATCTTCCTCGTTCATGCACGTTTATAGAACTGACTCAGCTTCAGGGGCACAGCAGGATTTGCGTCTTTGGGCTGCAAGCGGCCGAGTGGGAGGGAGCAGTGTCAAGTTTGCGAGCGCCCGGGGCGTCTTCGCTGGATCCGGAGACTGGGTGGGTGGGGGGGGGGGCGGGTATATCAGCGGGGAGGGGAGGGGAGGGGAGGGGAGGGGCGCAACGGGGTGAGGGGGTCTTGCCACTAATTCATTTCCGGCCGGCGAGTGAGCTTAGCCCGCTGAGGAGACGTTTGTCGACGAAGAGACGGCGCCTTTGGGCGTTTGTCCACATTCCCTCTCCCCCTCCTGCCTCTTGCCTTTGCCGAACGCTCCGCAGCTTCGTTATTGCTCTTGTCCCACAACTGCTGCCTGACGTGAACTCAGTGCGCTGAACGCTAATGCTGTGGAATATTGTAAATGTGATGAGCCATCAAGTTTTTATTAATGTATGATTAGAGAAGGTGAGGGGGCTATTTTATTTTTTACCGGACAAAGTATAAGTTGTCCACAGAATTTCTTGAGACTTTATCACCAACTACTAGTAGTTTCAAAAATACTCTCGAATAGAAAATAAAAAAGTTCTTAAATAATATCTTAAATGATGTTCTGTATAATGAAAAAAAAAACTCATCCCAAACGTTCCGAAATTTATTAATTGTAGTTTTAAAAATGAAAATAACTTCATGCTGGCTCACAACATTAAGAGGTCAAATCTCTAACTATGAGTTATATTACGCGTTCATTAACTATTGTTTTATACTTGTATTAATTAATTTTAAAAGAATGAATATATCTGTAACAGCTTCCGGAACAATTACTGAAATTTTGAGTTTTTTTTCTCTTCAGTTTTCCTTGATCGATTCTACAAACGCTCTGGCTCTCCATCCTCGTACACTAACTACTTGTGTATCTTCACTCCCTTCCAAATGCGACTTACTATTATTAATTTTTTTAAATAAATAAACAAACAAACAAACGGAATATTGGACGTTGGTAAACACTGCAATATTTCAATGCGTTTGTTAAAAAGATACTTGGACCGCTGCGATTAAATCGCACTGATCATCTTGCAACAAATTGGATGTTTCGAGAAAATAAAACATCCACAAACGTATTAGAATATTAAGTTACGTTTTAATTTGTACATTATGATATTTAGCCGATCAATTCATTAGAGACAATTGTATATTTGTGTCTTTACCCTAAGTTTCTAATCCGCATCTTCATCCTCCATCATTTTTTCGACATTACTTTCCAGATCCGGCTGCTCGAACGCTGCTCCTATTCGCTTGAACTTTCTTCCACTTGCATGAGAGATTTTGTTTTTTCACTAGCTATGCTAACGTTCTCTCTGTGAGCAGTACCACGGTTATGCAAGACTTCATTATAGGTTTTTGCAAAGCTCTATCTTCGATCTCGTTCCCTCCTGCACTAGCGCTTTGCTATGACGCATAGATTCCAGGACAGATTTAATGCCCCCTCTTTATCATCTATCACACTCTCTCATCACTGCTCTCGTTTTCCCGTTCTTAGTCCGCTTCATGTCCTCTTACTCCCATTTCCATCTCCGTCATTACTTCCCAGAAACTGCTGCCACTGCTGTAGTTCGTTCGCTTTGCGGCTTCTTCCCGCCGCCCCTTTCGCATCCCGTTCTCTGCGTAGTCGCTGCGATGCTGCCACCTCCGCCGCGGGCGCTCTCTAAGCCCCCTTCAGACACCGCGGCTGTTAATGCCCTATTAACTAATTGAACCCTCCATCCGCGCTCCCCAGCCGTCTGGCTGGAGGCGCGAAGCCGCCCGCCCTCACCCGCCAGCCCTCGCCCGCCCGCCCTCGCCCGCCCGCCCTCGTCCGCCCGCCCTCGTCCGCCCTCGCCCGCCCGCCCTCGCCCGCCCTCGCCCGCCCGCTCTCGCCCGCGCCGTGGAGGTTAGACATGAAAGCGACGCTTTATGGCACAGGCGGCGCAGCAGCAGCAGCAGCAACAGCAGCCGCCGCCGCCGCCGACTACGTCGCTGTTTTGTTTCCTCGACGCTCTGAGCCTGTGAGCGCTCCTGTCGACTTGCGACTGTAACAAATGGTGCTGCCATTAGACTGGAATATACTTGATGAAATGGAAGCGGTTGGCTTTCACTGGATTGTCATTTCAATTTAAGCTTTAGTAAACAAAAAATAATATAAATTCATTAATTGATGACATAGACTGCGGTAACTTGCAGTTATGTAACCCATTTGTAAGAAATTACTATGAAGAAATAACTCAATGAGATTTTCCATAGAGCATATCTCTAATTTTACGCTAGTGAATATTGGTAAGCATTCGATATTTCATAATGTATTATCTGTTGACAGAAACATCTAGAATCATTAAGTATAAATTTTATGAACATTTAATGAAATTTTCAAAAAAATGTTTTAAATTATTTTGTGTGTGTGTGTGTGTGTGTGTGTGTGTGTGTGTGTGTGTGTGTGTGTGTGTGTGTGTGTGTGTGTGTGTGTGTGTGTGTAGAGAAACAACAGAGCGATACTATTTCACAACATTTTCTCTATATTTTCGTACTAATACATTGATTATATTCCAGCATTTTTACTCTAAAATATCTGTCGCAGTTTCGGGAAACAGTTGGCCCCTCACGTATATATAATTTGATATTTTGCTGTAATATTTTTCCAAATGTGAAATATTCAGCGAATTTAAATGCAAAAAGGGTTCGTTTATGTTCGTTATTTGGCGAATGTGAAATATTCCAGTAACGCATGATAATTTGCAGTTTTTGTTCCCAAACATATGCGGAAATTTATTGTTACATACTTTGACGTATATTTCGAATGAAATATTACATTGATTTGTGAAATATTTGAAATTCCCTTTGCGCTCTTTACCTTTACGAGTTTTAGTGCCTTTTCCTGCCAATTTTATTTCAATAAATTCATGCTGCAAATTCATTTGTTTATATGTTCGAGTGACGTATTATTTGAAGTTCACTTTGTGTTTAGCCTTTGTGCTATTCATTTACAGTATACGAATATAAAACTGAATAAATGAAAAAGGGAATATTTGACAATATATTTGCCAACCCGTATCGGTCGTGCGTTACACATTATTTTGTCTATCGTTGAATATTTTCATATTTTAAGACTAAGTGAACAACCAGTTGTGTGTAATACATAGTCATTTTATGATTTGATTTTTTTGATATCGCGGTTACTTAAAATTTTAATGTTAATTTAAGGTTAATTAAAGTAGGCTCCTAATTTTCTGAAACGAAGAATTTTTTCTTGTTTTTTGTCTTTGTCTTGTCTTTAAATAAATTTTTATGAATCAATGTAAGAAAATCATATATAATGTTTGAAAACATTTATTATATCATCAGGATGAATGATTCATTATATGACGCACGCTTATGACAAACTGGCCGACGCGACATGTTAAAAATGGCCCTCTCACGGAGATATTCTTATTTGGAGCTTGTGGTTGATGAGTCTGCATCTTTTATCAAAAGGAAAAGTGTCTTCATCAACTCATTTGTTGCAAGATTTTGATTATTGATACGCCTTTTGGCACAGGTATTAAAAAGTCATACGTTAGAATTTGGTAATTGTATTTTTTATTTTTTTTTAATTGAAAATCACAATTTCACGAAAAAACTTGCATCTTCACAATCTTTAAACGAACACTTGTATTTTGTTTAAAATATCCATTGTCCCAGTGGTGCAAGGCTTTAAACTCAGCTTTAATATCACTTTTAAGATGTGTCACGAGATTTATGGAAATCGAAATGAAGATCGTTGTTTAAAATGCAACATTCGTTTGCAATATATTGTATTACCAGAAAATAATATGTATTTTAAGTAAGGAAAATAATATATTTTTATTACTTTCACAAATGAATATGAGCCTGGCCCTGAAATAAAAAATAGTGAAATGACACGCGAGCAAAAATATGTGAATTATATTCATTGTTTATTCGCATTGCAACGTTATAAACATACATTTATACGTAAAAAAAGAAAAGATTCTGACGATTCACGATACTCTATTTATTAAAGAAAATACATTTAATATAGATTTAATCGGGTTTCAAGAAATGCTTTCTTCGCTTCTCCTTTTGTATTATATTGCATTGCAAATATATTGAATGAAGTCATGGCTTGAAATATTAGCAGAGACAGTTATTACATTTTGTAATAACTCCCCTTGCTATGTAGTATCTCTTTGTATGCCTTGTAGTGGTGTAAGAAAACTACTACATTCTTCAGTGCAATAATCACATAGCCTGTGTGCTCACCAGGTCTCAGTCAAATAGCCACGAAAAGCCATCGAACAATATTTCCTTTTGATTCGAATGTTCTCTCAGTACGAAATATTTTTTAAATATTATTTTTCATATTTTCAATGTGTGCACATTTCGATCTCATTTGTCTGACATTCTGAAAAACTCTGTTGAGTTGTGGATATTGCACAACGGCAAAATATTTTTTATTCACAATCTGTATGCGTTGTTTCAACTGTCGATATTTTTGCAGAGTTCAAATATGTAATATCTACTCCACATTCCACTGGTGCTGTATTATCTTGCCTTGTATCTCTAAAATTGTAAGTTTTTCTGGTAACGTTTCTTTCTCTCTCGCCGTCTCTGTATTCATCAACAATATGTACACAATTAACAGCGTCAAAATCGTCTCTAGTAGCCTACCATCATTAAGAGATATGCAAACGATCGCTCAATTGTGGTTAGGGCGCGCAGCCGTGAGGCTGTCGCAGCTCCCAGAATTCCAACGGGGCGACGCTCTTATTGCGCCTACCCCGCGATGAAACCGCTTTCGAAAACAAATCCCCCGCGCGTTCTTTTAATATCCGTTGTATGTCCCTGCGATGTGACGCTCTTTTTGAAACTTTGCTTTATGGGAAGCCGAGATCCGTGGTTGGCTTTCGGTTTAATAACTTGTTTTACACATTGAAAGAGATTGAAGATTAAAATGCAGGAACACATCGCAGGAAACGGGCGAAAGCGGCAGAGAGGTTGTGCTTCACGCTGTTATTGCGTAGAAAGAGGAGAAGGGAAAGGGAGAGGGGAAGGGAAAGGGAGGAGAAGAAAGGGAGAGGAGCAGGGGTATTAACGCCGGGGTGTGAATGGCGGGGAGACTCAGGAGTCGCGTAACAACATGGAGCTGCGTAATTCGCTGCAAGTTATTATTTGTTGCCAGTTTCTAGCCGAAAACGTTGGAAATTAAAAGTAAATGAAAGTACAAATGACAATGATGCATATTCAAAGGCACAAGATTGTTAGGTAGACGGTTTAATTTCAAGGGGGAAGATCGTTCGGGTGAGAAATGTGTGTTCTTAAAAGAATCTGCGGAGAAGCAGAGTGATGCATTTATGTATTATGTAATAGGCTAATACAATTGTTTCCAGCCCCACAATGTCCATAATACAACATATATTGGTTGATAATGGTCATGTACGAGTATGATTTTCTTTAAAAAAATTATTCATTTGTCACAGTGAAATAATTGTATAAATACCATTTTATCCACTTTTTGTAAAAATATTGCAATTAAAAACTAATGTAATATTAGAAAATTGAAAAACAATATGGATCACGCAAAAACGTACTGTGGTCACACATTTCTCTTTTTCTTTCTTTTTTTTTTGTTCCGCGTTTGAATGATGTGAATTGTAAATCACCAAAGGCCATATAGAAGCACTGCATATCATTGTTTTAAACTAGAGATACTGAAACAACATTACTTTCTCGCATTATTTATAACTTTTGTAAATTTCGAATCTTCAAGTTCAACAAAAATGAGCCATTTTTCAAGCGCCCTTGCTCGGTCACAAAATAAAAAATTAAAAAAGGAATATGATGCCGTTTTTGAGATGAAAACATTAAATTTTCAAGAACAATTACGCGAAAACTACGTTTAAAAAAAAGTTACCTTATTTAGAGAATTAACTTGTAGAACAGATTTCATTAAAGAAAAAATATTGATCGTGAATATTATAGTTTTACTGTGCTAATATTTTGCAGTTTTCAAAAATACAATTAGTTCTCCAGAAATGGATCCTGCATCATTTTTATAAGCGATCGTTACTATGTTCAAAGAAAAAATTGAAAGAAATAAAAAAAAACTATTTTTAAGTAAGTTTTTTTAATCTTAACAATATTTCAGGCCAAAATACTCATTTTTTGAAATTTGAACACAACTTTACTTAAAAATCTGAGAGATTTTCTTCAATGACAGAAATGTCTATGATTAGTATTGTAAACAAGTAGACGCGGCAATGCTTCCCTGCCAAATGTATGACACTTCACACGCTATTGATCAAGTGGTTGTTAATCAGGTTTTACGCTACGTTCTGCAAACATTTTAATTGATAAAAGACACTCTCGGGAGTATGGATTTATTGTATGTATCCTATTGTCAAAACGTTATATCTCAAGTTTGGTTAGGCATTCGCTATGACTCTGTCTTGGAGAAATTTGATTACTAGTCCGAGATAACATTCAAGTAACAATTCCGGCCGATATTTTTCAATCGCAGGGGCAGAAAAGGCAGCATAGAGGCCCTTAATATTCGAGGGTGCCGCAAGTTGCGTAGAGCTTCTGTTGAAGAGCGCTTAACTTAGTATAAGCGCATAAAATCATCAGCCGGCGTCTATGAAAGACAGACATAATTCATATTTGCATACTATGCCTATATTTAATGCGCAATTGCAAGAAATAAGTTGACAAAGTTTTATTGCAATCGAATTAACTGTACGGCAGTGCATAAATTAAGAACAAGTAGGCAAATATTGATTTTTATATATTATATTTAAATATTTACGAAAATATTAATATACAGAATTTTATTTTTAGTTACTTTATGTGCAATTTTTTGTGTTATGATTGTTATATATTAACTATATTATAGAGAAAATTCCAGGCGGTCAATGAAACAAGTAACTCTTTCAAAAGGGGTCACTGTAACAAAAATTGTTGGGAATCCATATATTAGAGGATGTATTTTACTACACAAAGGAACAAGAATTTTCCACTTTTGTTCATACCAGAGACCCGCAATATGAGTTTTTATATAAAGAACTGGCTGAAATCTTCCGCAACATTACAATACATTCCCTTAACTAAGTAAGTACATAGAAAGGTAAAAAGTAAAACGATAGTGAAGTGGATATAATAATATTGAAAGTGTTTTTACTCATAGATAAATTTTAAAGCCACAGTATCCTGGGTTCGCTTCCTTTTCTTACAAAACACAACGTGGATGACTGCCAAAGTACCTTTGCGAGCTTTCAAGCATGAAATTTGGTTGAACAAGTGCTACTCAAGCGTGTAGATCCATCCCGCGCGAGGCAGTCAGACGAAATAACATGATTGTAATTAAAACGGGCCAAAGTTTCGCAATGAATGTGTGGAAATGTTGGACATCAGAGTTACCTCTCGAATTAATAACGTGTCTCGGCGCTTTGGAGCGAATCGAACGTGAATGCTTTCGTCGTCCAACAGAGGAAAAAAATCGTCGAAAAATTAATATTATCTCTGCGAACAAAGTAGGAGCGCGGCTACGCTGCAATGGATGAATAGGTGGAACGCAATAACGAAAGGCATTGCCGCGACTACTTTATGCAAGCGGTGACAGGAGTTGCGGGTGCCGATAGGAGAACGCGTGAGTGAGTGATGTTGACTAGTTGATAGTGATTCCGGGCGTTTCAACTGCTCAGATCATTAGTCCCATAAGTGTAGTGTATTTTAACGCCGAGAGATGGCGGTTAACTTCCCCCGCTGGATAGCGAGGTCCAGCGCCGACCTGCCGTCGGCTAGGGGGGTTTTCCTTCTACCAGGTATCTCTCACCAACGGGGCAACCTCCAGCTGAGACAGCTCTAAGCTCCCGACCGGTGGTAGTGTAGTGCATGTTAGTATGTGTAAGTATGGGGTCAAAGAAGAGGAAGAAAGGATCGCACGCGGTCCGTGACTCGTTTGTTAGGGTACTTGTTTGGCATTGGCCTGATGTTGATCGGAGACACCTCGGAAAACTATCGATCAAATCAGCCTGCCACTAGACTTTCTCCTCCAGATAGCGATTGAATTTGATCTAGTTATCTAGCTAATGTCGAAAATTCTGACACCGTTGGGACTAGAACATAAGACCTCCAAGTCAGGGTCACTGCAGTAACATAAGTAGATGCCCTGACACACCTCATACACCTCATCCGGAGTGAGTAAATGACCATGAAATGTCAAAGTTGTTGACATGGTTATAACACCGACTCGCGGTATAAAATGCCATACACGGACCGATTATGGATAGTTTTACCCGAAAGTTTTTGGAAATCTTATATTTAACCACTCTCTGAATCGCCTCGTAAAAGCCCTATTTTACCCGCCCAGTTTTACCAGCTCTATTGCTTAAGAGAACAATTTTTACCTTCATAGGTTTAAGAATTTTACACGATACATATTTACTCGTTGAGGCAGTCAGAATAGGTCAATCACAAACCTTTATTCCGAAAAAAATCAGAGATCAAAAGGTATCGTTCGTAAACTTTTACCATGTAGCTGTGCCTCAGACGCTCGTACTTTCTAGAACGGGTTAAATGGCGCTGGTAAAATTATCAGGTATGCCAAACGTATATGGTTGTTTAAGTTAAGTTAATAACAAACTAGGAAAGTAATAAAAGTGAGAGAAATGAGTTAATATAGTGTGGAATTTGGAACAAACTGAGTCAAGCTAACGGTTGATGTTTATCGGGTGGGGTGGATACTTCGGAGATATTGCAAAGCGGATGACATGACGTGGGCCACCCCTAACCATATCCGGAAGGAAGCAGGGATGATGTTGCGAGGACGCGGAGAGCAATCCAACATGCCAAGGTGAAAGCGACGAGACACGATAAGTGCCGACAATACACTAGACAGTACGGAGGATGAACGAAGGAATAGGGAAGGCAGAAGAAAGCAGACATGAATGAGGTAGAAGGGTGAGTTTTTAGGAACGATTGGAGAAAAAGGGGTGGAGGGGGTGGGGTGGAGAAAAAGGAAAGCGAAAAGGGGGCGGTGTGAAAGGGGTAGTGGAGGAGGGCCGAGCGACAGAGATTTATGATGTTTTGAGAAAATGCACCTTTTATTCCGATCAGCGGGCGCGTATCTCGCGCGTTGTGGTTGGGCAACTCCACCAAGGTCGCGCTGCTCTTTTATCTGGAACGCTCAGAGCCTCTGTGCAGGAAACGGCACTCAGTAGGCAGCTTCATTCGCCAACTTGCCTCTGTTAGGATCAACAGTCCCGCCAATTAAATATCTTGTGTGCATATGATGTTCAAACACAATACTTCTGATTGGTGCTCACCCTTCTATAAACACTAGCAAAGTACCCAGCGTTGCCCAGACTTTCGTCATCTCCAGTCCTTGTGAATGTTATACAATATCAATTTTATGTAATACGCGGTGTTTAAGATTATTATTGGATCAAATTTTAATAAAATACTAGAATTTTCTTTAATTTGATTTAACAGTTCATTTCTTACGCGCTACTACTGGCCTCTTGCCAGGATAGGAAACTACTACTAGGTACCAGTTCTACCGTACTATTACTGCCTCCGGCGGAATATATGAGGATCTGCTGTTATCGGCAGACAAAAAATAATGATATTGGTACCTCTACGAACATATTATTTAAATTATTTATTTTCCGCATTTTTTGTGTATTCATCTTCATCGAACTTTGCAAGGACACTACGACAATACTGAAGAAGAGCCTGTAAAACGTTTGTATGTATTTATACACTTTTTTGTATCAATGCCGGTCACATGTCGTTAAACTCACTTTTTTAATATACATTATTTCTCTTTCACAATTCGTTTATATGTTTTTCGTAACTCTCTCACTTACCGAGAGAAGTTTCGTTTGAGAGGAAAATAATTCATGATTTATTACCTCTATAACTCGAAAACATATTATTCGATCATTACGTTAAAGGCCCTTCGTTATGGTCCTTGTTTATGGTAGTCAGGCTCAAGCGTTCAGCGTTTAATTCTCTTGTTAAGTGACGCTGACGAAAATAATTTATTCTCTCAAATACAAGGTATTTAAATAATTTAAAAATAAGTTGCTTGATTCAAGTACGAGTATAACACGAACTTAAGAACAATGCTCATTTAAAAAACAATAGTATAAAAAATAGTGTTCGATGTACTTTTTCAATGTGTCAATCCATACATCTTCGTATGGGAAAATTTTAGTTCAATATCACATCTGTTTTTAGTTGCCTAATTACTGCAGAAAACTGTCTTATCAACTGCTTGTCACCAGATCGATAGAAATATCCTGGGATTTCTACTAGATATATGAAAATATGATCTCTACAATGTTTTAAAACATTATATTAATATCTAAATTAATACCTCTCACCACAATGTTCTATCATAACCTTGCAATTACAATGACGTTACACATCCCGTTAAAGCAGTGAAGAAAAAGCAACATTTGTAAAGATACACTGCTTAATTCGTATAGTCAGGCAATGGGTAAAGGGGGCAACCTTAAAACGCAGTGTCCAATTTCAGCCCGCGAGGAAACACTTCGCCGGCGACCACGCGAATCGTCCGCAGCCCCGCGCGCGCCCGCACTCAAATTGATAGTTAAGCAGCCGGCGTGCGGCTCGGTCGACTCCGATTTCATCAAACTCTGCCTCCCGACTTCATTTTCCACTTTGCTGCCTGCGCGCTCGGCCCTCGCGACCAGGAGCGACGGCTCGGCGCCGCCCCTGCCGATCCCACCGCTGCAGCGCCTTTCCACCATCTCCTCCGTCCACGCCGGCCCAATGGTTCCCACTGTGTGGCGTCATGGAGTCATGGATAAAGGCACACAGACATTTAAAAGTTTGTACAAGTTTTATTTACAAAGATTGTACAATAATTACATTAACTGTTACGTAAAAAAACACGTTCCGGTATTTCCCAACATTCCGCCTGGGGATACACCACATATTCTAGTGAGGCCCCGCCTCGAGTACTCGCACCTACGGCACCACTCTTGTGACTTTTCTCACCCGTGCAACGCGCGAACACGCTCCAGCCTGGGTGTAAATTTTGCGCAAAGCGCGAGGTTTCCTAATACAAAACTCGCAGACGTGAGCTAGTCGGCTCCTTTTTATAGTCGCTGTCACGTGATCGGCTTTGAGCGTGGGAGGGAGGTTTGCATACTGCTACGTGACAGTCCAAACCACGCCGGCGTACGCCTGGTTTAAAAATATCCGTCCACCTCCGCCGTGGCGCCTGGGCTATTCAGCTCTCAGGTATACGAGACTTCCACTCCTCCTCCCAGGCAGGACCGCCAACGTGACGCTACAACTGTTTGCCGCCTCGCATCCCATTCTTTGGTTGTGCCACTGACCCAACGCCTCCGCCATCGCTCCCTCTACTAAGTCTGACCGATCACCTTGTGACTCCATCGTTTCATCCACGACCACCGGCTTAGGTGACTCAGGGCATCGATTGATGTCATTGCTCAGAATGCCCGAATGGTACCCTATTAAACGGGCCACCGACCGCGCGCGGTCATTCCTTCCTCTTCCGTAACCTATGCCTGCCCCTTACTTCAACACACGTACTTACAAGAACTACGTCACCATTCATGTCATGCCACCGATCGGGAACTTAGAACTTGTCTGGCTTAGGGCGCCCCGCTGGGTTTCACTCTCCACTCGATGAAGATCACCGCCACCTTCCGTAACAAAGATCGCGCACTACACTTACGGGACAAATTGTCATAGATGATGCGCTCGGAAACATGAAATAATCAATCAATCATCTATGGCCCTCTCGCCTCGTTTTATTGTCCTCGCTCGGACACCTCCTCTTGTCATCCTGCTCCTGAGTTCCCTGGACTAGTGCTGTGTGCTCTTATGACTTGCCAACGATCGAGAGAGGTGGCTCAGGGCTTAACTGATGCCACTGCTGTGCCTCTGACCGGGAGGTCCAGGGATTCGAGTCCCGACGGCGGCAGGATTTTCGACACTAGCCAGATAGCTAAGTCGAGTTCTATCGCTGTCTGGAGGAGAATTCTAGCGGCCGGCTGCTCTCATCGGTAGTTTTCCGTGATTTCACCGATCAACACCAGGCGAATACCGGATCAGTGCCCTAACAAACGGGCTACGGACTACACGCGATCTTTCCTTCCTCTTCTTTGTCGTATCTTTACCCCTTACTTACACACACTTACATTTGCATGCCCTACACAACCACACATCCCGGGGAAGTGATCGGGAACTTAGAACTTGTCCTGGTAGGAGCAGTGCCTCGCTATCTTACTGGTGAGTGATACTTGGTGGCAGAAAACCCCATTAGCCAACGGTAGATCAGCGCCGGTTTCACCATCCAGCGTGGGAAGACCAACGTCATCACACGAGATAAAAATCATGTACTACACTTACGGGACAAATGACCTTAGAACTGAACAAATGATTCCGGACACGTGCCCGGAATCATTAACAATATATCATTCAATCAACGGAATAATCAATCTCTCAACCATTTACAACCGTCTCGCCTCCCCTCCCGCTCCTCTTGCCGTCCTACTCATGAGGTCCCTGGACGACATGAGCAGAACGGCGAGTCGCATGCGGCGCGCACGTATGACGTACCCGCGCGGACCGCCGTTTCGCTCGGCTGCGCAAGAATCGAATCCGCGTGCGTGGGCGCGGGCCGCGCCGCGCTGCGAGGCTTTTCAATTGCGCTGGTGCGCGCGCGTGATTGCGGCCGGCCTCGGGCCCTAGCCGCTCCTCCTACGCTGTTGGAAGCGAGGGAGAACCGGAGGAGCAACTTTCGAATTAAGCGCATGGGAGGACGCCATTGAAGTATCGCAACCGTGACCATTGCCGGCTGCGTTGCTAATTGGAATTCATTCCGAGCCAACTTGCAAAGCCGGCCGCAGAAGACTTTTTTATGTGTGACGGATTACCGAATGTCTAATTGTTAGGATGGTTTATTTTGTGGGCTTCAGAGTTCTGAATCTGACTGGTGGTCATTGGATTTCATTATTCGTGTTTTAAATGACGGGATACTGATATAATATTTCAAGGGAAGTTTGTTACAAATTACATTTAGCACATTTTGAAATTCCTTTACAGTGCTGAATTTACTCTTATGCAAATCAGGAATATGATTAAAAATATTCTAGATGTAGAAAATTACAGGTGATACAAAGAAGTTGAACTCTTGTTAGAAAATATGAAAAGAACTCTTGTTAGAAATGTAATACCAAGTAAGTAAATTGATATCACATTATGTAAAAATATTTTTACCGCCAAAATATATTGACTGCTCCTTCTCTTTGTTGGTAGAACAGCGTGACTGACTTTCTTGGGTTTAACGCTTGGTTCCTCTATTCCATATTCTGTTCAACCAACCATAATCTGTTTTCAGAATTAACGAGTATTTATGTTGTTTTACGAATCTTTATAACCTTTTCACGTTTGTTTTTTATATTACTTGACTATAACTCATTTTCTCATTTAACCTTTCATGCTGGAAAGTCTATTATTACTTCCTTGTGGTCGCTAATTCATAAGTCGCAGAAAAAAAATGTAGAGAGTTGACGTCGGAAATATCCAGAAGCCCTTTTTGTCTTCATGGCTGTTCAATGATGTTTCTTGATACTTTTTCACGTCGTTCACTTCGGCACTCTCCTTCTCCCGTATTTTTGGCAAACGTGACCAAATTATTTCAGAACAGTGTGTAACAAATGCAAATCTATTGTTATTGAATTCATAGCTTCATTTTGAAGTCTATTTATTTTGTTAATTCTCTTAAGTGACATGAATTCAATCTAGCGTCGTACGGTACTTAAAGAGTGTCAAGTACAATGTGAAATCGTGTACTGGAGTCTTATAACCAGTATAGCAAACGTTTCTTAAATTATTACGAATGTCTACAATAAATGAAGATGCACTGATAGTTTCTTATTCACTTGACAATTTTCACCGGTGCCCGTGCCAGAATTGTTTAATCTAAAATTAAAATAAATCTGCTTGTTTCTAATTGTGAAGTAATCTAAAACATAACTTTGTTAAACACAGCGTATTCTAGAGCAACTTATGTCAACTTCGCAGCCAAAATGTTAGTTTGCATACATTTCGTTTCAATATCAAAAATAAAAACCATTATCATCTACGTATTGATTGTCATTAATCGCTGAGTTGTACCTCGTGTTCCTTAAACAAGCTTTTTGTAGTTATAAATGATAAAATTGATGCAGAATGAATAATTATGTGTATGTATCAATGTCATATTGACACCTGAACCCCTTGATTTATTGGAATACTCCTGAATGTGAGAAAACCGATAGCGAGTTTCATCGTCCGATGATTTGAACATGCCGATGCCATTATTATTACGAACAAACTTTGTAGATTATAGATATAAACTTCCGTATTATGTAACTGCATATTATGGCGTAGTTGCATGATATTAGGTAATTTTCAATTTATTTTGCTGTAGTTTTCAAAGAACTCTTTTAAAGCTTTTTATCAGATTACAAGTTATGCTGTTGAGCTATGTTGTTATGACTTCAGATTGGACTTTCTAAGCTAAGAAGAACGTACTTTTTAGAAAAAATCTCTTTGTGGTTTACTAACTACAGAATTTTACTCCTGAAGTCAATTTCTGTTTTTAAGGGAATATCACATTGGGAAACTCGTGATTCTCAGACGACGAACGTCGTGCTGAATTAAATTTGATCTGATTGCGTCATTGTGTCCGACGAGAATGAGCCGCGTGTAATTATAATACCCTGGAAAATTGAAACGGTAATGCTCTTTGCCTCTGTTCCTCTCTCTTCCTTCTATTATCCTTATGGTTTTCATTCACGGTATTTCTGACGTTCCGCACGCTGTAACGTTTGAACGCGTCCATCCTCGAACCTGCCATATACAGCCTCAATGATACATAAGATGCACATAAGCCTGCAATTATTTGAGCCTTCCTTGCTTCAAAGTCTTCACACATGCTTTGTATTAAATGGACTTCTAAGCACATACGGGCTTTTATTTATTTAGTCAAAAACAGTCAAAAACTGTATGTGATGTATGGGGGAGAAAATCATCTTTAATTGAAAATAAATAGGTTTACAATAAGCAAAGGAAATATTCTCTTTAATCTTCATTCACTACGTGACGTGATTTTGCATAAATGTGTGGGTTTGAAAATAATGCAAGTCACTAGAGTTTAATTACTGTGACAGACTGAACTTGGAGAATCCTAAAAAATCAACGATGACTTCGATTGTAGGAGTATTGTGAATATTACTTAAGCGTGAAATTCTATTCGTAAAAGTTTTACCTCTCTAGATTGATAGGCGATCTTTTTTCAAAGCAAACGAAAAGTAAAATAAAGAAAAGTAGTATACTGCCTTAATATAGCCAGAAAAAACTCTTGCGTTGAATCTAATAATGATATTATTTAGGTAAATTCTTCAGATATTTTCAAGATAAATGGAGCGGCCAATACTTTATAAATAATTGTGTTATGGACATTCTTTCATGAATGCTCTTCTTGACTCAAGTATGACTGTAAATAATAGATACATTCTTGCAATTTGAAAAACTCTGGTTGAAAAACTCATTTTGCCTGAGGATTGCGTTTGATCTTTTAAAACTTAAACTGTGGTGGTAGACTCTAACACCCAAGGTTCGTATACATGTCCTTTGCCAATCCGCTACATGGAATGTGATATTGGGCAATTTGTAATTTTACTTCACTTACTACTTAGCTTTAATTTTACTCTCTTGTTCGCCGTCGGATAACGACTTAAGCGGTCTCAGTCGTGTATATCCATTATTTATATTTTTCCTCGCCCAACAAATATGCAATCTGATTTGAACAGGAATTGCAGTAGGATTTGAAGATTTGCTAGACTTTGTCCTGGGTTCTCATACATGACTAAACGATTTTTCCGCCTTTCGAAATACCATCTCATCCTAACGGGTTTGAATTTGCTAACTTGGGATTGGAAAGCCTGTTTGCTGACCGTTTTAACACTTACACTAGCATAAACTTAAGTATATAAAAGAAAATAACTATCAGGATAATTAAAAATTTTCCAAAAATATGAAAATTCCATTATATTTACACAAGATATAAACTCTACGTGAAACTTTTAGAAAAGTTCAATAACCCTTTCGCTTTACAACACCTTCGTCTTTTTATATGTTCTTTTTTGTCTCTGTGGTCCAAAATATGTAAATCACACAAATATTCTAATGCATATTACATACGTAATCGTAAATTCTTTAGAAAGTTCGACAAAATATATTTTATCAGAATTGATTATAAGATAATGGTATTGGATTTGAACTCGTACATCGAGATTCTCTCACAAGAACCTTAACATCTAGATCGATTTTACTTATTATTTTTATCGTCTCCTCTTCATTGTTTTGTATAATATTTGTCTTGTTTATCTTCCCTCTTCTCCTTTCCACGACCTCCTTTTGTTCTTGTCTTTCTTCCTCCAGCGCGGTTCCATCGTCGTTTCTCCGCTGCCGTCCCGCTTCCGCGGAAGTATTTGTCCGCTTTAAACGCGCGTTGCAGCGGGGCGCGTCTTTCTCCTCCGCTGGCGAAGGGCGGAGCTCCGCTCTCCCTTTTCTCACTTTCGCTTTCCTTCGCTCCCTTCCCCGCTCGCTCGCTCGCTCGAGTGGATAGAAGGGGAGGGAGGCTGGCAGGCAGGCAGAGAGTGTTTGCGGAATTCGCCGCCAGATGCCGCAGCGGTCGCCGCGTAAACGATCGCGGGCGCTGGCGGGGGCGGCGAGGCGGCAGCGGGGGTGTGTCACCCTCGCGGACCCGTGCGCGCTGGCAGCGCCTCTGCGGCGACAAGCGCCAACACCCGGAGGAAGCGGCACGCGACGCGCGTTAATAATAATAATAATAATAATAATAATAATAATAATAATAATAATAATAATAATAATAATAATAATAAATAGTTCTAAACAAGTTCAAGAAAACAGCCATGATAATCGATTTTGCAGTCGTCAACAATAACAATCTGGAATCTGTGAGATTCCAGAAATTCAGAAATATGTACCGCTGACTCAAGAGCTTCGTCATGAATGGAGACTTCAAAATATCGACATAAAACCAATAATCATGTCCACCACAGGATATACCCCAAAACACACACAGTGCATGCAATTCAAGTGTTGGAATTACCATTTTCATGCATAGAGGAAATGCAGAAAGCAATAATACTGGACAGCTGCAGAATAGTAAGAGAATTCCTGGATTATTCTACTGATTGAGAAACGATTGATTGAAATGTCTAGAGAGTAACATTTGTTCGTGTCTTATCTCTGCGAGATCGACCGAGCCGAGACCGGTAGGGTGAATGTTCCTGCACGTAGTGCAAAGAGTAAACAATTCGTAAATATTATTATTATTATTATTATTATTATTATTATTATTATTATTATTATTATTATTATTAACATATTAACTTTAGATATATTACCAAATGCATATGTTTTGGAATGTATTAGAACGAGAGACATACTTCAGTAATCAGATTCTATGCGCGGTGGAAATTTTTTCTCAGTTCAAAGTAACTTCTCTTCACATTGCTTATTTCAATCTTATTTTGTGTAACAACAATTGAATAGTTTTTCATTTACTAACGTTTTATTATCTTAAAAATCTGTTTATTTCGTCATTTTCGTATAATTTCTAGGTCTTGAAACTTAAATAAAAATGTTTCATGTTTGATATAATTTAAATGATGTTTTATTTATTTCTTCAGAAATGTTTTTATTTGGACGTCCGATTTTATATCAGCGTACATCCATAATATTAATCCCTAATGAAGAGATTATTGAGAAGATCTAGTTTGAGAAAACGTGTTTTTTAAGAGAAGATTATGTAGGGGATATTTCAGTTCAAAGTAATAAACAAGCTAAACTATTCAATATTACCAAAAACTTTTTAAATAAAAGTACCCAAGTGTTATTGAGGTCGAGTGGTATTTACTTTTTTGAAATTTTTGCAACACAACGTTCGTATTTACACAAACTAGCGTTTACATTGTGCATTCGTTTTGGATTTCAGAATTCAGTGTTGCAATGAATTCTAATTTACTTTCTGTGCACTTTGCGTCGTATGACATAGTATTTAATTTAACATGTTCCTTTAAAATATTTTGTGTGTAAAATACAAAACTTCATATTTCAATCCCCTCTGAATATATTCATAACACAAATTTTTGCATATGTATTACAAAATTGAAGGCAGTTATTAAGCAAAATAAAAACCAGGAAAAGTGTTCAATGACATCATTGTGATTTTGATTAAGGTTTTTATTCTAAATATATGAGAGGAGTGAGTTTGACCGTCAGTGAAATGCGTTCGAAGGAGAACTTTGATGTAGATCTTAGTGTGCGTGTCGATCATGGTAAGAATTTCACAAGAATGTGAATGTGAAAATCATTGAATTTTGAAATGCGATGGCAGTGAATAAATTATGAAACGTATGAAACATTTTTTTAATTTGTCTATACACTTTTTCGCTACCGATTTTCACGTCTCAAAAATTAATTGCGTGAAAGCAAATTAATGGATATCAGCGCAAAAAAAGTCCACTATATTTCATAGTTGTTAAACACAAATATTTTTTGAAATAAAAAATCCATTAAAACAATTTATTGAATGCAATGCAATATAATATTCAAGGTTTTGGGAGTTGCTTATACATGCAATTAATTTCACTTTAATTTCAACAGCTCAGTAAATTTAATGCTAAAACTTCATAATCTGCTATTATTCTCGCTGCAGTACGTTTTGCAGTGCCATTGTAAGAAAATCGTCTCAGAGAGTGTATCACTTTATGAAACTGGGAAGTTTTTAGAACTTATTAAAAATATCAGTTGATTGAAACTGTCATATGTAATGTAAGTGAAAATGAAGTCTACCCAGGCAACGCAGAGACTTACAGGTACGTCCGAGTAGTAGTCTAAAATATTCCACCTATAAATATTCATTATTCACCTTCATGATCACCCATACGTCATACAATAGAAAGCACCACAATTATCATCTGCCCATAAAGGTAAAAATAGTGTAAGCCATCTTCGTAGTTTTTTTTCCTTGTTCCTTCCGTCTTCCTAGTTTTAGTCTCTTTTTCTTTTCTTCTTCTTCTTCTTCTTCCTCTTCTTCTTTTTCTTCTTCTTCTTTGTCTTCTTCTTCTTTTTGCCGGTTTCTTATCCGCTACTTCGGTATTCCGGTGCCTAATCTTCTTTTCGTCTTCCCTGTTCTTCCAGGTGTTAGGAGGTAATTTCCACTTCTCGATTATCTTCCTGATCTGGTCGTTCCACCCTGGTCTTGGCCTTCGTCGTCTTCTACTTTCACTTGATTTTCCTTCTAATGATCTCTTGGGATGTCTTTTCTCATCCATTCGCTGTTCATGTCCAAACCAAGTGAGTTGTTTCTATTCAATTTCCTCTATAATATCATGTTACAGATTCATTATCACCTTCACCCGTTCATTTCTAATTCTTTTCCTTCTAGATATTGCTGCCGCTCTTCTGAGAAAATCCAATTCCAGGGCTTTCAATTTTTGTATGCGTAAACTTTGTAACGAATGTAATCTTTGTAATAAAAAGGGGTGCGGGTGGACGTGTGTTCGCCCGTAAGAGACCGCTGCCAGTAATCGTCGGCAGAACCTGTTCGTGCAAAACGGCGCTAATGATTTCGCAGTGGCTGAAGCCTGCGACCTGGACGGACTGCGTGCCCGGCCGCTCGCGGTCTCCGAGAGCTCTGATTGAGCCACTTGCGGTGACTAATGGGAAGAGAGCGCCCCTGCGCTGGTCCAATCCTACCCCCTGCAATGCCCTGAGCACCGCTATGGCATGTCTGCTCACCGTGTCTCGCATTCTCCCGCTCCTCAATTTGCTTTGCCTCCCTTCACCTCCCTGCCCTGCCCCCTTCCTCACCCTCCATTACTTTTCCTTCATTTTTTCCTGTACTACGACAAGGACTTCTTGCTTAGCCATACTATTCGATTATACCGTAAGGAACACATATGTACTGCCTTCACTTTGCTTTCTCTACCCTATAGACTCATCTCAAACGTCGTTTCCCTTTGCTAGTGACAATCCACATTCTCTGATTTCACTGATTTGTGATACAAATTTTCGAGATATTTATTTAATGGCTTTTAATTTCAATATTTAACCTTAAATAACAACATTCAACATTTTGCTGCATCAGGGTGACAGGGTTCTGAACCACATTTTTAACGAAAATGTTGTTTTGTCGGTTTCTAAATCTTTCCTGTCAGATATAAAGTTGTGTTAAAATGTTTTCAAATCAAACTGACAGAAAAAATCTATGAGTAAATTGATATAACAATTTGCGTACTGTTATTAGACTCCTACAAAATACGTTAATTCTCTCCTGCAAAAGTTCTTCAAAGTGAGATAGAACATTCACATTGTGAGACAGCGATTTATCCTTTCTTATTAGTACCCTAGTCGCTCTTCGAGACGAGTTTATTTTGCTACGAATACGTCTAATTCCCGTTACTTCACGCCCCCTTTCTTCTGATATTCCTCTTCATTTTCTTGGACATCTATTCCGAGCCATTTCATCTTTCCCATTTTTGTGTTAGTTTCTTCTGCAGTTTACGGATTCTCGTTGTAAATCCGCTCCGACCCCCCATTCACGGGCGCCCTTCCTCGTCCGCCGCGTGGCCCTTCATCTACGGCGGCCGGCGCGGCGCGGCGCGGCGCGCGCTGCGGGGCGCCCGGAAATTCGAGAAAGGATGGGATTCCAGCGGACGCGGCGTCCACGCGCTGACTTACAGCCGGGATGCGGTCGTTCCCTGCCGAGAGCGCGCGGGCGCGGAGATGGAGCGGAGAGGGGAGGGGCGGGTGGAGGAAGAGGAGGTGTGGGGGCAGAATCGGGGACAGAGTTTAGTACAGGGTGGATATGGTTTCGGGCGCTCGTGTGAGGATGGGGAGGCGGGAACGGAGCAAGATCGAAAGAGAAGATGAAGCTGTGGCGCAGCAGGGATGAAGTAGTGGTACAGCATAGGCGGGAAGAAGTGGAGTCGAAGGATGATCGGAGGACGGGATGAAGCTGTGGTGGAACAGGGGTGAAATAGCGGCAGAAGATAAGGGTAATGAAGCGGGGACGAAGTAAGATTGGAGGAGGTAATGAAACTGTGATATAATGGGGGAAAAGTACCGGCAGATTATAGGGGAAAGTGGGCATGGTCGAAGCAAGTTCGGAAAAGAAGATGGAGGTGTGGCAGACTGGGGGACGAAGTAGCGGTTGGAGGAGAGCAGAGTGGGAATATGAACGGAGTAGAGAGTAGCAGCGAGGAGTGGAGGAAGAGGCGGAGCGAGGAGTGGCTGGGAACAGGAGGTAAGGAGGAACGAGAGGCACGGCGGAGTTGGCGTGCGAAGGCCGGATGGGAAGAGGAGACGAATGGAAAGTGCAGAGCGACGCAGCGCGGCTCCGCACCCCTCGATTTATGCCGCCGGATGACGCCCGCGCCCACTCCTCATACCTACTGCTCGCTGCCCCGTTCCCGCACTCGCAGCCCGCCGCCCGCCGCCCGTTGGCCTCCGCTAACGGTCGTGATCCGCCCTACCCCTCCACACTACCCCCTCCACTCTACCCCCTCCACCCTACCACCACCGCCCTACAACCACCGCCCTACAACCACCGCCCTACCACCACCACCCTCCGCTCTCCGCTCTCCGCTCTCTACTCTCCGCTCTCCGCTCTCCGCCCTCCGCCCTCCGCCCTCCGCCCTCCGCCCTCCGCCCTCCGCCCTCCGCCCTCCGCCCTCCGCCCTCCGCCCTCCGCCCTCCGCCCTCCGCCCTCCGTCCTCTACCCTCTGCCCTCTGTCCTCTGCCCTCTGCCCTCTGCCCTCTGCCCTCTGCCCTCTGTCCTCTGCCCTCCGCCCTTCGCCCTCCGCCCTCCGCCCTCTGCCCTCTCCGCCCTCCACCACTCCGCCCTCCGCCCTCGCCCTCCGCCCTCCGCCCTCCGCCTCCGCCCTCCACCCTCCAGTGTCGCCCTCCACCTACCGCCTCCGCCCTCCCGCCCTCTTCCCTCTGCCTTCTGCCCTGTGCCCTGTACCCTCCTTACCAACCTTCTGCCCTCCCCCTCCGCCCACCACCCTCCGCCCTCCACCCTCCGTCATCTTCCCTCTGCCCTCTGCCCTATGCCCTGTGCCCTGTACCCTCTGCCCTGTGCTCTCTGCCCTGTGCCCTCTGCCCTCTGCCCTCTGCCCTCCGCCCTCCGCTCTCCGTCCTCCGCCCTTCATCCTCCACTGCCCGCCGCCCTGGGTCGATGCTGCTCCTCTCGGGGCCGCGACCGTTACGCGTGGCTGTCACCCTCCGGCGCAAGTTTTAACTGGCGCAGCGATCTCCCGCCCGACTTTGTGACGGGTGGCGCCTGCGGTAGTGGTGGTGGATGCAGCAGTGGGGGTTTTTTTGGGGGGGGGCGGCGGCGGCGGTGGCGGCGGTCGCGGAGGCGCTTATGCCGGCGTGGGCGGCAGCAGAGACAGCGGAGATGTGGACGTTGCAAAATGATCAAATCTGTTAGAAGTGACAGTCTTGGGTAGTGGTTTGGTGTCTTTCGTTAGGGAGGTGTCAGGGTGCCTAAGACATGCAGCTGGAGCTTTAGTAAAGTAATTTGTACGTAACGGAAACAAAAATCAAGAAGTAATTTGTGTACAGCATTTTTCAGCGTTTTTTCTAAAAAGTTTTTTGCCGACTTACTTTGTGGAGATATACTACATGTTTTTATGGGAGACATTACATAAATACAGGCTATTAGAGAGGGTATTTCATATCGAGATTAATCTTTAAAGTACAAAGGTCTTAATATATGTATTGAGACACTTTTATTAAACAAATGTATTTGCCAGTTTCTTTATAATAAACTGTTACTAAAATAGAAATTATGACGTATCTTAATAACACTTCAGTAATACTAATTTACATTAATTACTTATAATAAATTATTTTAGAATTTATAATTAAATTAGTGTTGCAATTAATTTACTTGCTCCAACTCCCAACAAAATAAGTAAATTACCCTCTCGTGTGCCCTCCGTGCGTGCACTTCCTGTTTGTCTTGCATTCCCATAAGCAACGCCGGCGGGTATGCAGAGTATGCATGCACTTCCGCGCGCGCTACCCCCCACCCTCGAGTGGAGATGACTTTCCACTCAGGCAGATTATCTTGACCCTGCTGCTCTCCGCCCCGAACGCAGCGCGCGGGCGGGGCGTGCAGCCCGCTCCCGACCCCGCTCCCGCCCCCGCTCCCGCCGGGCCGCTCCGCCGCGATTAATATGCGGCCACAACTTGCAGCAGCTGCGTGCTCCACGGCCCCGCCCGCTCGCGCCCTCCCAAGAGGTCGGAGAAGTCGCCGGGAAACCAACGCACTGCGCGGGTGAATGGAGATGACTGGTATTGATGGAGGTGGCCCAACTGCTGGGGGAGATGAAGGAAATGAAGATGAGGAATGAGAAGGGGTGGTTTGACGGAACGCGAACGTGCTTTGCAGTAAAGGTCGATTTACAATAAACGACGAATTATCTGTACATATACCAACGTTAACTCTGTTTCTCATTTCTCCCTTCTTATTTTTATTTCTCTCTTTTTTTCTATTCGTTTTTCTTATTTCTTCTTCTTCTTCTTCTTTAGCTTTGATGAAATTGGCATCAGCCCGTTACGGTCACATGTCTCAAATTATGCCAACTCAGACTTCACTGGGCTACTTCTATACTTTTCTGCTTTTCGAGATATATGTAAAATGTGATGTGTTAATCATTCGTCTAATACACTAAACGAAAGTGTCAGCCATTTATGATAATATTCACAATTATGTATGTTGAAAATGTCAGCTACTAATGTTTCTCCTATTTGGTTATTAGAGACTTCGCTGAACTCTGTTTCTCCCAGTATAAACGAAAGAAAAATATTTATGTTAAATATGATAATAAGATAAATGAAAAAATAAAGTTTGTGGACAGAACAGAGATGAAGGAACAAATGAGCAAGAAAAAAGTAATGAAAAAAAGAAGCAGGATTCCAGTGCGACAAATAAAAAATAATAATCAAAGTAAAATGATTGTTATAAGAGGCAATGTAAGCAAGATGAAGATTGAAGAAAACACTGACGAAACATACATAACTTACTAAAATGCACGTGAGAAAATATTTAGGCAAAAATACGTGAATCAGAGGGAGAAGTCACCGGAGAATTCAGTGAAGAATAGTCAGTTAATGCCTTATTTTACGGGGCGAGACTCAGGCCATCAGTCCCGCTCTTCCGTCTAATCACGCAAATATCACTTCGCTTCTTCCACTTCTCGTGGAGAAAGAACGAGGGGTGACGAAACAGGCGATTTTGAATTTATATCACAGGCTTCTTTTAGGCTTGGGGTTTTTCAATATGAAGTAAATCTACAACATGGGACAGACAACTTTACTTCCTTTCCGAAAGAAGGCGTACGAAGGAGTTTCCCCCCTTAAAAATCCAAGGCTTCATTAGGGTTGTAACAGCCCGATACGCTAACCGTTATACCACCAGCCCGGAAACGGAAATAATACAAATAACGGTAAGAAGAAGAAGAAGGAGGAGGAGGAGGAGGACAGGAAGAAGAAGAGCTGTGGCGGGGACAAGGCAGGAGGAACCCGAGAAGGATGGGAATGTGTGGACGAAGGGAGCTGAGACTCGAAGCTCCTCGCGGGAGCGTGAGAGGGGACAGGCCGCCTCGGAGGGATTTACATAAGGTCGGGTTGCAGGCGCCCACCCCTCCCCCTCCCCCCTCGCCACGCGGGAAGCACTGGAGCCAACAGAAGGTCAAGCTCCTCGCTCGGCGGAAATCCGAGATTCTGAATCGCGCGGGAGGGGCTGAAATTAAAACCGAAAAGTAGGTGAACAAACGGAAGTTCCTCGAAGGGAGGGGGCGGGGCGGTGCCTCCCCGCGCGCGAAGCGTGGCGCTCTTCGCTCTCGAAGTCTCCGAACGTGGGTTTTTAGAAGGGACAGGGAAATCGAAAGATTTGTTCCCTTTCCTTTACAAAACCCTCCTATTTACCTACTTATTATTCACTCTATGGAACTGTGGTAATGGCCTCGTCTTATTATGAAGGGAGGTTTTTATTATATTCTGACTAGCAAAATACGTGGCGTTGCCTGGGCTTTCTTCATATCCAATCCTTGTAAAAGAGGAAAAAGATCAATTTTATATAAAACACGGTTGTTAATACTATTATCTTTAGTGTATTTGGGTCGAAGTTTAATAAAATACTATATTTTTCATTCATTTTATTTTACAGTACATTGGTATTAGATTAAACTTTTTGATCGTATGCACTTACACTATTCTCTAGAAAATCTATTAGATACCAGTTCTGGCGCACCACTTCTGAGTCTTGGCGGAATATATTAGAAAACAATCTGGTCTAAGAGACAGTTGACAAAAATGATCGTGCTGCATGTACCAATATATTATTTTATATTTTTACTTTCCGCATGTGTTTTGTATTAATTTTTGTATTTTTGAATTAACTTTGCAATGACGATGCGCTAATTCTAAAGAAGATCCTGTAAAAATTTCTTTTCTATTCATGCACTTCTGTTTGTGGTATCAATGACCGTGACAGGCCATTGAATTGACTTTTATTATATAGATACACTGCATGACATATAATTCTCATCTCTTAAAAACACTTCTACTTTACGTTTTAAAATTTGAAGGAGGACATTGTATAACGCACGATTTTGAAATGGAAGTTTATTAATAAATAATCTATTAAAACTTCAAAATCTGTGAAATCACTGCAAATTATTCAGTAAAAATACATTTTAATCTGTTTCTATTTACATCGTGTTATAATGTAAGTGGTCGAGTATTTGTGACTCAATGAAGACAAGTTGATGCCAAAGATCTACATATTTTCAGATTTTCTGTTTGTGACATAGGTGTCAATACTATACGCCATTCAGGAATGGAGATCAGCGAGACTGACGCGGAAAAAATAGTTTTGACGAGAAGAACCCAAGGTAATTAATGGATGAAAATAAAATGTATGGGTAAAAATGAGAATAAAATTAAAAGGGAGACGGAACGGTTTCTCTGCCCCGGGGTGAGATGCAGAGCATTTATGCATGTCTTTCCATTTATACAAAAAAGAATGAAAACCAAAGCATATTTTGATTTTTTAACATACATAGAGAACGTGTGAAATTCATTGAAGAGAACCAGCTTGGTAGCCAATTCAAAAACTTAAAGTCAAGGCCTATTTTAAGAGCATTTTGAGCATTAGCAGATACTTTACAGCCCATACTCACCAATAGCGTACATTTTTATTGCAACAAAATGAAACCAAATTTAAATAGTGGCATTACAATGGATTGTAATTTTTTATTAAAATATAAAATAATTTTGAATGGAACTTATCATAATAGAATGAGTAATTTATATGAATTATTTTTCAGTTTATAATAAAGAAATTAATTATAAATTTATTAGTGTTATTACTAACATGACTTATATCACTTCGTTGTGGATGTTACCATTCCACCGTCGGCGTATGCCGGTTATACGGGAAAAGGTGCGGGATTTACTTCTCGGGAAGATGATTCAATAAAAATTGAGGGAGAGGGGAATACCACGTTAGAACTGTTGTATAGGATTCTGTAAATGTGTGATTTGAAAAATATTGAACATTTCACGCGAAGTGAATCGAATAACTTCGGAAACCACGCAACACGCAGTCAACCTACGAACTTGATTCGACCAGACGCCACAAACTCACAAACACATCCATCATGTGTTCAGAATATGCTGGGAACGATCATGCAATCTCCCAACCACCAGAGTTTCCCGAAATACTATCTATAATAGTCCCTTTACCTTAATAAAATATTAAATGTTCAATCAACATTAACGGTAAACTTTCAATTCATCTTTCTGAGTAAGTTAAACGCTTCGTTCATTAGTCCTGTTAGTGTTTTTTTTTATCCGTGAAGGAGGCGGTGTTCCTTCCCCGCTAAACAGTAATATCTGGTAGTATCTAGTAATATCAATCTCCTATCTACACGTCGGTTGGCGGTAAATGTCTTTCTGCACGTATGTCTCTCAGCAGGGCATCATCCTAGCTGGGGGATGTATTAAGCTTTTGACTGGTCCTACGACTTGTGTGATAGAGTAGTGTGCACATGTTAGTGTTTGTGTAAAAAGGAAGAAACAACACGATAGCGAAAGGAAAGATGCTGTCAGTTTGTTAGAATATAACTCTTATATTGGTCGGAGAACCCACGTAAAACTACCGGTCAGAGCATCCGGCCACTGGACTTCTCTTCCAGACAGCAGATGAATTCGATCTAGCTGTTAAACATTCGTCGAAAATCCTCCTCCGTCGGGACTCGAATTCTAGAACTTCCCCATCAGAGCCACAACAGCCACAACAGTAATGCTGGCTCTGAGGTAACTAAGCCGATCCAAACGTTGAAACGACCCTGAATTATTGCATTGTTAAGGAAATCGTTTAAAATGAGCAACCAGGTTATTTGCAGAGAACGTCAATTCGATACGCAGAAAAGTACACAAGAGATAAAGTTATCAAAGGTGCGTGGCTCTCTATAGGCACTTTGCATCGCCCCGCCCCCTGCCGGGCAGATGGTATCGCTCGCAAACACTCCAGGGATTGATTCGCGGCTCCTCACACGTGGAGCTTGCTGCTCGCGCGGTGGGGGGCTGCGAGTCGATGCGCCGGCGAAAGGGGAAGCGGTCGGGAAGGCACAAGCGCGTGGTGATTTGCGTGTGTGGTCTGCATTACTTCACTCGGCTCAGGCAAAAGGGCAACCATGGCATTGTTGGAAAAGCCTACATATTTATTTTAATCCCAATTCGTTCATCTTAGTACGCTTCCTGTATCAATAATAATAATAATAATAATAATAATAATAATAATAATAATACTTACTAATAATAATAATAAATAATAATAACATCAAAAAACAATAACGACAATAACAACAATAACAACAACGAAATAATTCATCGTGTTTTCATTTCCTTCGTTGTAAACAACTTAACGCGCCAACATGTGATATTCCGAGACATTCCTGCGCCGAAGTTTTGTTAAATGCACATTTTGATATTGCTTTTATTTAGATGAAATATAGAAATTCACTTGTAAAATAGCGTATTTTACTTGCCTGGCAGCAGTAAGACTGCTACTCCACTACCGTCTCCGCTACCGTCTGTTAAATAAAACTGAAAAATCGTATGATTTTTGTCACCGTTAATTTAAAACGTAATGTTTATTTCGTCTTCAATTGTGACTATGGCACAATTGGCGGGATTAGTGAGGTAATTGAGAGACCTTCATAACGCCTCGTTCCATTGTCCCGGGGGACAGGTTAGGTTTAAGTGAGCATTTGAAAGTATTTTCACAGTGTTTTTTGGGGGGGGGGAAGGTGGTACAAACTGTGTGTATCTCCTTGCCACTAGCATATCTTAATCATCTTTGAGATGTCAATTACACACTACACTGCTGATATGTGTGCCAGTTGGAGATCAAAAGCCCGATCTACCAGTTTGCCCAAGTTGTGCGTAACACACACATGCACAACTCTTTCATTCACATATCTATTCTTTCAGAGAGACATCGTGGTAGAAACATTTTATTCTTCTCACGACAATTAAAACGGATTTTTCCATCGAAATATTGATCGTAAATTTTTGGACAGATTCCAATACTTTCCCTTGCATTTACGTAGCAAATATGAACAGGCACTAGTGGAGCAATAACAGCATATACCTTTTTGCATTATTTCTAAATTTGCAATTTTCGAAAATTTTGAGAGTTCAACGAAAATTAGACCTGCGTCATTCTTTTGAGCATCCCTTCATTTATCCGTGTAGAAAATTTAAAGACAAATATTGGAGCGGTTTTTGAGAAAATATGTTTTTCTGTAAATTGCACTAATTTCAAGCAGAAAGTACTCTGCTAACCATTGTCGACTTAACACTTCAAACGTTTCCGACAACCTGTATTTCAAAGTGTAGGTTCTCCCCCCCCCCCAAAAAAAAGAATAGGACGACTCAATAAGGTCTCGTTGAGCCTATTACCAAAAAAGAAACACTTCCGCCGCTTTTGAGAGCCTACAAACCTCGTTTCCGACTTCATGCAGCATGCGCTCTACGATGTAATGTGTATTAGAAGTTGCATGTGCGCTTGATTTGCCCTGTATTCCATGATCTGTGAATCTTTTATTGCTTTCGTTTTAAATCTGTTTGATACGAGACAGAAAAGGGCGGAATTCCCTCTCCAGAAATTGCTCACTTACGTGATTTTTTGTCGATAGTTTGTTATAAATTGTACAAAGTCTTTATCTTCTTAGCGTATTAAATATAGAGAGGGTTATTTAAGTGTTTTAATAAATACCTCACACGTGTAATATCTTTCGGATGACGTTTAAAATTGAAGAGATCAGCTCTTGAAAGTCGTATGCCTCTTTTATGCCACAATAAGATATTACAACTAACGTACTACTTTCCAAGTTAACTACTACATTTTGTCCTAGAATTATGGTGCTAGTATAACAAATGACACACTACAAAGACGTTTCTTCTCACGGAGAATTTTAATGCGACATAGGGCTATCTAGAGGTAAGCTCTTTTGTTCGTGTGTTAGGTAAGGTAAAAAATACATTTAAGTCTGATTTATTAGTGTTCCTGTGTATTTGAGAAGGCGTTGATTTTGAAACATAAATATAAAACTAATTGAAATTAAATTATTAATAACAATTGTTATTCTTTCATAAGATAATGTGGTCTTCTGCAGTTCAGCCAGACGTTTCAATGACACGATTCCTTTTAATTGAGAATTTATTATTTAAAACGAAGAAATTTACTTTCTTTAATAATGTAATATAATATTTACATTTCCTGACAAGACTTATAATTACTCTCTTCTCTCAACTTTTCCAACCATATTTCTACAAAAACATCGACAACTAGCATTTCATTATAATTCCTTTAAAAATAAAATATATCTAAAATGGATTCTTTGTGGATTAACAATTTGCTCAGAATGTAAATTTGTATTAATTGCTTTAAAAACAAATACAAAAACACATATTTGGCTTCTACGACTACTTGATATAAGCTTTTTTTCTTAATCCAGTTTTCCCAGACAGCTCGTAACCGTTTAGTTAAAATGTTACACTAGGGTGCAATAATTTCTACAATTTTTCCAATATATGAAAGTCGTAATTACTAAATTATTATCTAAGCTGGGAATTGCGGCAGTTTTAGTAAAAACTCAGAAAATAGAGAAATACGAAATAGAATGCACTTCTCTCTACCGGCGGGCACACGACATCCAACGCGACCGCCCAGCCTTATCTCCATCACAGCTCCATTAACTATTCAACTCCGCAGCAAAGCAGTGAATTCTCTGACCTGGAATTTGCGGGCCGCGAACCAGCAACGTAGACAGATGAGAAAAAAGAAACCGCAGTTAATTTACTTTTCACCCAAAACTAACTATAATTGAGATATAATTAAAATTTAATTCGCCGTGTTTAAAGAGAATGGACGCGGACATATTTTTCCGAGCAAGAGCTGGTGAAGTTAGCGCCGCGCAGCTCTCTCTCAGAGGCGTGCGAATGAGCGGTGCAGCAGTGCAATTGCAATTGCGAATGCGAGTGTGGGTGCCTGTACGTGTGCGAGTGCGAGTGCGAATGCGAATGCGAGTGCGAGTGAGAGTGTGAGTACAAATGCAAGTGTGAATGCGAATGCGAATGCGAATGCGAATACGAATACGAATGCGAATACGAATGCAAATGCGAATGCGAATGCAAGGGCGGATGCAAATGTAAGTGTTTATGCGAGTGCGAGTGCGAGTGCGAGTGCGAGTGCGAGTGCGAGTGCGAGTGCGAGTGCGAGTGCGAGTGCGAGTGCGAGTGCGAGTGCGAGTGCGAGTGCGCGTGCGAGTGCGAGTGCGAGTGCGAGTGCGAGTGCGAGTGCGAGTGCGAGTGCGAGTGCGAGTGCGAGTGCGAGTGC